>PITA01017813.1:0-42233 GCA_004023965.1 Spilogale gracilis
AATGGTTCAGCTCTGCGGGCTTCCTCCCCCACTCCCCTGTCTCTGGGGGCAAGCCTCCAGACCCTCCAATTTGTTTCTACCTTTTTGCCGATGTTCTTTGTCTCTCGTGGCGGTCCAGAAGTGGGAAATATCACATTTCAGGCTGGTTTCATGGGTGTTCACGGTGGTCTTGTAGTGGTTTTTTTGCTGGAATTCAGCTGTCTTCAGGGAACTCCCCGAAATGTGGTCACCTGGCCTTCCACCATCTTGACCCCAAAATATCATTAATTCTTTAACAAGGAAACATACATTTTGAATAAAAGTAATGAGCAGGCTCTTAAATTTCTTGATAATTCATCTAATGAAGAAGAATAAATCATATGAGCATACTGGAAAAAGATGTTGCCCTTTTTGGCCCATTTACATGAAATTACTGCTATGGTTGAAGAGCACATAAAATTCATAAGGCTCAGCTGAAACAAAGACATCAGTGACCAACTGGTAAGTGAGTTCTGTCAATTCAAAGAATATTTAGGATTCATTATTTCACAAGACAATTTGAAAATCCCTGAAATAAATTTTAAGGCATTACCCCAAATTTGACAATTCTAATATTTTGTACAACAATCCCATTAGCAAGTTGTGAAGCTTAAAAAGGCTTTTTAAAACTGTGAATAGCAAAAAATAAAAGGAGGGTGGGCTAATTTGATCAACCAACAGTTACCTTCCTGTTCTCTCTACAGAAAAGTATAACACAAAATGTCACATAAAGGGGCAGCCAAAGAGTATGGAGATCAAAGACATAAAAAAAACTATATATATTATGGGACCAAAGATTCAGCAGTTAATTAATTAAAAAATTATGTCATTCTTGGGGCGCCTGGGTGGCTCAGTTGGTTGGGCGACTGCCTTCGGCTCAGGTCATGATCCTGGAGACCCTGGATCGAGTCCCACATGGGGCTCCCTGCTCGGCAGGAAGCCTGCTTCTCCCTCTCTCACTCCCCTTGCTTGTGTTCCCTCTCTGGCTGTGTTTCTCTCTGTCAAATAAATAAAATATTTAAAAAAATTATGTCATTCTGGATATTATATTTGTGACAACTGCTGGCTTTTACTTTTTTTTTTTAAGATTTTATTTATTTATTTGACAGAGAGAAACACAGTTAGAGAGGGAACACAAGCAAGGGGAGTGAGAGAGGGAGAAGCAGGATTCCTGCCAAGCAGGGAGCCTGATGCAGGGCTCGATCCTGGGTCTCCAAGATCATGACCTCAGCCAAAGGCAGACATTTAACGACTAAGCCACCCAGACACTCCTGGCTTTTACAATTTTAAAGATTTTCTTCATTCTAAGATATTTTCAATCCATAGTTTGGTGTTTTTTATGCCTTCCCCTCAACTGCATAAGCTTTAGACCTCACCATCCCTGGGCCTGCCCCTGGGTACACAGCCTGGCCAGACCCTGGGTTTGTATTCTCTCAGGCCATATTCACACTCATCAGTGAAGTGGGCCTTGTAATTATCCTTTTGCGATTAATCTAATTGATTGGATCATATACCTACCTCCAAAACATATTAAGTACTTGAGACTTAATTTGGAAGTGTCCATAATTCTACATCATGGAAGAAATTTCTGCCATTGTTTGTTATTAGACTGTAAGATCCACAAGTGTTAGTGACTCTGGTATCAGAAAGCAGAGCCAATACCACATTACAGCTACCTGCAGCGGGCAAAGAAACTCTCAAGACAGCAGCTAACATGATGAGCATGTATCTAATCAGCCCCGTTAAACTGTCTCCTGTTTTAAAATTTTTTTAAATGTGTTAGGTAAATTAATCAGTGGATAGGGCAAAATAAATACAGTTAGTTTAATATCAGTGGACTACATAAAACAGTTAAGGCAATGCTGTTCAATGTATAATATTAAGCCATTTACACTGATAATTGTTTTGGTGTTTTGATGAGAAAAACTGTTAACTTTGTAGGCCATCTAGGAAAGGTCTGTTACATTTTCCAGAAGGTTCCATGAATGCAGGGACTATGTGATTGTACCTAGCATGGTGCCTGGTGCATATAGGCACTCAACAAATATTTGTTGAATGAATGAGACTCTACCACTCTTCCCTGTTTCCTGAAAATGAGAAGAAAAAATGTGAATGAATATGAGAAGCCATTTTCTTTGTGAAATGACACTGCTTAAAAGGAGAAACCCAGAGGCGCCTCAGTGGCTCAGTTGTTTAGCAACTGCCTTCATCTCAGGTCATGATCTCAGAGTCCTGGGATCAAGCCCCACATCAGGCTTGCTGCTCAGTGGGAAGCCTG
Source organism: Spilogale gracilis (assembly GCA_004023965.1). Lineage (NCBI taxonomy): Eukaryota > Metazoa > Chordata > Mammalia > Carnivora > Mephitidae > Spilogale > Spilogale gracilis. The sequence goes on from PITA01017813.1 coordinate 2,297, forward strand.
CTTCTCCCTCTTCCACTCCCCTTTCTTGTGTCCCCTCTCTCTCTGTCTCTCTGTCAAAGAAATAAATAAAAAATTAAAAAAGAAAAAAGATGGAAAGAAACCCATTCTTCAGAAACCTATTCTCCAGATTACAGAAATAAGTAGATTCTTTAAAATGAAGCAGGGATGACTCCTGGTGATTTATGCACACACATCTTCATAGTACCAAAAGAGTACAAGATGAATCCCATCAGAACCAAAGGTACCTAAAAGCTAGAAATCTGCACAAGGAGCTATTTATTTATATAAAGGACTAAATTTACCATATTAAAGACCAGGAAATCCAAAATTTAAGCCTCCAGTGACTATAATTGATTAAAAAATGTTTTCAGTTTTCATGCCTGCATTTCTATCTACCTGACTATTAGGACTATTAGTCAGGAAAATATACTATATATCCTAAAATGTGTGATTTATACAAGTTGCTTCAATCTCAATACTGATTTTTATTATATAGTGGGACCATTTCCTTCCTTTTGAAAACTTTTGAAAATGTACACCTCTAACACTATATTCCACAGGAAAAAGTTTTCTACAGCCAACTTTATGGAAACATATATTTAAAAGAATTCTAAAAACCATTCCAAAATCCTTTCCTCACCAATGACTGGTTTTGTATTTGTTAGGCCTGAATCAATATACAGCATGCCTATATTCTCTTGCTCTTGCCTTTCATACATTTTTATTTAGATGTTCATCCTCAATTATTTTTAAAAGGAGGCAGTATGAGATGATCATGCATCGGAGTGGAAGTCTGCTGTTTGATCTTCCCCTTGGGCATTAGCTGAAGCTCTTGCTATAACTTTCCCCTCTGGTCCTCTGTATTCTTTCCTATCTACTTACCAATGGTCAACCAGAGTAAATTAACTATCACTTAAAATACAATGATTTTCCTATTCAATGATCAAATTACTAACCCCATTTTGTGGTCTATTTGTATAGGATATGTAGGAAATTACTTCTTTCAAATATATTTTTCAAGATCACATAGGTGATGGCCACCTAGTTTTCCAAGTTAATTAAAATTTGAAACCAGACCATTGGGGGGGAAATGCAAAAGAAATTCCAAATGACTCAAAATAGCAGTGGACTTCAACTATATTTTAACAACTTTCACAACAAACCCCAGTGTCTGTTTTGGCAAAGAATATCTCATAACTTTATTGAGAAAAACAAGCTCAAGAGACCAAACATTTTAGCACAATTTCAGACTTAATGATTTATTGCTTTGCAATTTAAAATAATAGAAAAAAAATAAAAATATCTGGGATGAAACTGCTAAAATCTGAATTTAAATTCTTCCAGCCACCTGCACATGGATGTTTATAGCAGCTTTATTTATAATTGCCAAAACTTGGAAGCAACTAAGATGCCCTTCAGTAGGTGAATGGATAACTAAGCTGTGTTGCACCCGGGCAATGGAATATTATTCAATGCTAAAAGAAATGAGCTATCAAGTCATGAAAAGACATAGAGGAAACGTAAATGTATATTACTAAGTGAGAGAAGCCAATCTGATATGATTCCAACTATATGATATTCTGGAAAAGGCCAAACTGACAGTAGCGGCCAGAAGTCAAGATGGGGGAAGATGGGTAGGGATAAAATGTCAGAGCACAGAGTAATCTTAGGAGAGTGAAAATATTCCATATAATACTATCATGCGGGTGTGCGTCATTACACATTTGTCCAAACCCACAGAATGTACAAGAGTGAACCCTAAGGTAGACCATAGACTTAGGATAATAATGATATATCACTGTAGGTTCATCAATTGTAGCAAATGCATCACTACAGTGGGAGAGTTTGATAATGTGGGAAGCTATGTGTTGGTGGGGACAGGGATATGTGGGAAATCTCTGTACCTTATTATTTTTGCCATAAACCCAAAACTGCTCTAAAAAAAAAAGTATTTTATTTATTTTTTTAAAAAATTATTTTATTTTTTCAGTGTCCCGAGATTCATTGCCCATGCCCCACACCCAGTGCTCCATGCAATACGTTCCCTCAGTACCCACTATCAGGCTCTCTCATCCCCCTCCCCTTCCCTCCAAGACCCTCAGTTTGTTTCCGTGTCCAAAGTCTGTCATGTTTTGTTTCCCTCCCCGATTTACCCTACTTTCCATTTCCTTTCCTTCTCCTCCTACCGTCCTCTATATTACCCCTTATGCACCACAAGTAAGTGAAACCATGTGATACTTGACTTTCTCTACTTAGCTTATTTCACTCAGCATAATCTCTTCCAATCCAGTCTATGTTGCTACAAAAGTGGGATATTCATCCTTTCTGATGGATGTGTAGTATTCCATTGTATATATGTACCACACCTTAATCCATTCATATGTTGAAGGGCACCTTGGCTCTTTCCACAGTTTGGCGATTGTGGCCATTGCTGCAATGAACATTGGTGTACAGATGGCCCTTCTTTTCACTACATCTGTATCTTTGGGGTAAATGCCCAGTAGTGCATTGCAGGGTCATAGGGTAGTTCTATTTTTAATTTTTTAAGGAATCTCCACACTGTTTTCCAAAGCGGCTGCACCAACTTGCATTCCCACCAACACTGTAAGAGGGTTCCCCTTTCTCCTCAGCCTCTCCAACACTTGTTGTTTCCTGTCTTGTTAATTTTGTGTTTTAACTTCTTTCAGCAAAATCCTGTTATTTTCATTGCACAAATCTTTCACTTCCTTGGTATCTCAGAATGGTTTTGATTTGAATTTTCCTGATAGCTAGTGATGATGAACATTTTTTCATGTGTCTGTTAGCCAAAAATAAAGTATTTAAAAAGATCAGTGCACCTCTTGGAAAGTAAGACTATTTTCCTCACTGGAGGTTTTCAAACAGGATAGAGAAGCTTGCTGTCATAGCTGTGTGTGTGTAGGAACCAGGCAATGGATGGGTAGTCAGACTAGATAATTTCCAAAGTCTTTTTAAAAAATTATTTCCAAAGTTCTTAAAAACCTCAAGTAATATAAGATACAGATAAAATAATTTAAGTCAAAAATGGAGAAAAAATCCTGAAGGCAAAAGAAATTTTTAACAGAAAATTAGGAAATGTAACAGCTAAACAATCTGGTTAGTAAAGGTGTATCAATAAATTCTTGTCACACAGAAAAAAAATTCTTCCAAGGGTACCTAGGTGGTCAGTCTGTTAAGCATCTGACTCTTGGTTTTGGCTCAGGTCATGATCTTAGGGTGGTGAGATCAAGCCCTGTATTGGCTCACACTCAGTGGGAAGTCTGCTTGAGATTCTCTCCATCTCACTCTTCCCTCTCTCCTCTCTCTAAAATAAATAAACTTAAAAAAAAAAGTGTTCCAGAAGATTTTAATCTACTAGAAGGTAGGCAATCAAATGATTTTGGTACAAGTTCCACATCAGTTCTCTGCCCTGGTGTCCTTCATGAGAGAAAATGATACCTACTAATAGTTCAGTTGCTTCATGTTGTTTATGGTGATTTGAGGGTACTGGACTCTGAACTATAGATTCCATATCCCAGAGTTCCCCTTATGAACAAGTAATAGGCCCAAGGAACGGGACATCCAGGTTAAGAGAGCGGTCAGTACTTGATTGGCCCACGGTCAACCAGCACATGACTTTGGCCCCTTGTGCCAATAGAACTAAAAACACATGGGGCATGTATGAAGTTCCATGAAGTTAGATAAACTTGGGAGGAAATAAAATCTAATGTGGAATTGGTTACTATCCTGCTGTGGAATGCAAATAGTGCTAACACAGTCATCCAGAGCTGGCAAGAGATACCAATTGATCAAATTATCTTCTGAGGCCCAACAAGAATGGCCAACCAATCTGCAGCAGAGCAGGAATGGGGATTCAAGACTTGGCACCTGCAACTAAATTTTTCCACGGAGTCTTCCCACATCATTCTATTTGAGATAAACTGATTATACTCCTTGACCCTTCAAGTGATCATGCCTTATGCTTCTCACGGACACTCTGCTTGCCTTCAACAGCAGCTCTCTTGTTAATCACAAATTCTCCTCCATCTAGTTAATTCTTCCTAAGCTTGCCATGCAAGTGACTCCCAAAGAAGGAAGATAATGATGTTAATAATGATAATTTTGTTAATTGAGTCTTCTAATCTCTCCCTGTAAAAGTTATAAAATTGCTTGATGAAGTTAATTTATTATACAGCAAATGTGTGGTGGGATGAGGGAGGGGTTGCTGTTCCATTTCAGTTCCTGGATCTGTTGCTGATGAGGCCTTTGAACTCTTGCCCATGCCAAACCCATGAATCAGTGTCATTTATCATGTGCATTTAGATAATTGAAATAATAAAGATGAAATGGATACAAAAGATCTACTATTTCATGAACAGTAATTCCTTTTTATCAGTGCACCAACAGTGAAGCAAATTAGACCACCTACATTCTTGCTTCATGAAAAAGATCCTACCATCTTGTGCCATCTTTCCACCACCTTACTTATTTTCATTTTCTTTCTCAAAAAGTACTAATATGTGTATATATCTATATATATGAGTTTCTAATCAAAACTATTATAATTCTGAATAAAAATGATGTGGGAATTGAACATAAATGTTCATATTTTCTTTCTTTACTACAGTTATAAAAAGCTTAAGCATACAAAAATTGGAAGTTTAAAAACTCCCCTTACTAGAAACTTTGAAATACTATGCTGAAAAAGAATAAAAGTGTTCATACTTAAAGTCACTTAACCTGCTATAAAGTCAGGAAAGAATATCATTCCTAAAAGTTAAATACCCCTAAAATAAACAGAATCAGGAAGACATCGTTGTTATGAGAGGACATCACTAATTTTGAATGTGATTTTGAATGTCTTAGCCTGGTCTGGAATCCCAGTGACGATGATAAATCATATTTACCTCCTTAGTAGAAACTAACACAAATTTAAAAGTGACAAAGCACAAATGATTCAGAAGGATTCTAGATCCATTTCCAATTTCAATATTAGTTTTCTATCTAGGACTGAACTTCAAAATGCTAAAACAAACCATCCATGGTCTCAAGTCAGAAAGAAACTAATGGACCAAAAAAGCACATGCTCTTGACAAAGAATGCCAGAGAAGAAAACTTCTAAAGGAAATCTCTGTCAAAAACAAAACAAACAGTTGTGCCTGGGTGGCTCAGTCAGTTAAGCATCTGCCTTCAACTCAGGTCCTGTATCGGACTCCCTGCTCAATGGGGAGTCTGCTTCTCTTTCTCCCTCTGCCCTTCCCCTGCTTGTGGTCTCTCTCTATCAAATAAATAAAAATAGTCTTAAGAAACAAACAAAGAAAGAAGAAAGGGAAGGGGCCCCTGGGTAGCTAGCTCAGTTGATTAAGTATCAGACCCTTGATTTTGGCTCAGGTCACCCTTGCAAGATCCTGAAATCAAATCCTGCATGAGGCTCAGCACTGAGTGCAGAGCCTACTTGAGATTCATTCTTTCCCTCTCTCTCTCTCTCTCTCTCTCTCTCTCTCTCTCCCTCTGCCCCCTCAACACCCCCACTCATGCTCTCAATCAATCAATCAATCAATCAATCAAGTTTAAAAACAAAACACCTAAAGCATTCAGCTAATACATGCATGGTGCTACCAAAGCACTTTGTCTTTTACCTTCTGTGTCACAAGATTCAGCTTGACAGTAGTCTAAATTCAAAGCGTGGACCTCTTAGCAAACATTTGGGATCTGTTTCCATCCTTTCCCCATGGCAGCCTCCCTTTTGTCATCCTGTGCTGCTACAGCTCTTGGAAAGATCATTTTCCCTGAAGATAATCCTTTCTCAGAGCCTAAAAGAGTGGCAGGCACATACAAGTTACTTGATAAATATTTGTGAATTAGTTAATTAGCCAAAACTCCTACATCTCCAGGCTGTTTCTTCCACCTAGCCTTACAGCCCAGCAGGAAAAACTTGATTTCTCCAAGTCCCTGGAACTTCCTGCTCAAGCCATCTTGACATCTCATTGGGTTGGCTTTCAAACTGGGTATTTCTCTACATGGGAGTGATATCTGGAACTTTTTCTACAAGTAGTAAGATATCAATAACTAAGGTGAGGAAATCAGAAAGTAAATAAATCATAAACTCATTTCTCTCCAAATACAGTCAAACAAAACAAAAAACCTCCAGCCACCCTCTGGGGGACTTTTTATTTTCAATTTCTCTTTTTCTCTTTCTTTTTCTTTTTTTTTTTTTTTTTTCATTTCTTAAAATATAGGTATCAGCACTCCATAAAAGCATGAATTCTGACATTTCAAACTGGGAGGGGTTTCCTGGAAAGACTTAAGATTTTAGAAGGTTAAAACAACATCAGAGACAGGCTTCAGGGATCAGAAGACCTCACTGTTTCTGGGAACATCAATAATGAACTTAATACAATTTTGAGAAAGTAAGAGTCATTGGCATCTATTGACCAATCCAAGTATGAAGGAATTCACAATACAGTTCAATTCCAAAAGCATCTTACAGAGCATCTATGCAGTGCCAGACACTATGCCAGGTAATGGGGAGTAAGAAATGATTAAGAAGTTGTCACAAAGAGAGACATAAAAAATAGCTATAATGAGACACACAAATTTACTTTCAGTAATACTCAACTCTTCATTCACCATACTTCATTAACAACAGGGTTTCCCTTTTGCCTCCAAATATGTTAAAATGATTAATTATATGTATGGACCAAGCTCTGAAATTCCCAGGGGAAATCATTTTATTTTAAACATCATCCAGATGAGGGGTGCTTGGATGGCTCAGTCAGTTAAGTGTCTGACTTCAGCTAAGGTCATAATCTTGGGGTCCTGGGATTGAACCCCACAGTAGGCTCCCAGCTCAGTGGGGAGTTCCCTTATCCCTCTTCCCTCTGCTCCTTGCCCCACTTGTGCATTCTCTCTCTTTTTAAGAATAAAATCCTTAAAAACAAAACAAAACAAATAAAATAATAAAGAAGAAAAACAGGGGTGCCTGGGTGGCTCAGTTGGTTAAGAAACTGCCTTCGGGGGCGCCTGGGTGGCTCAGTTGGTTAAGCAACTGCCTTTAGCTCAGGTCATGATCTCGGAGACCTGGCATCGAGCCCCACATTGGGCTGCCTGCTCAGCGGGAAGCCTGCTTCTCCCTCTCTCACTCCCCTTGTTTGTGTTCCCTCTCTGGCTGTGTTTCTCTGTGTCAAATAAATAAAATAAAATCTTTAAAAACAAAACAAAACAAAACCAAGCAAAAACCACAATGATGCAGATGACAATTTGTTGGAGGCACTGTCAGATAAGTTGTGGGGAACACTAATGGCAGAAGGTACTCTTGCCTTCCTATTTGAAAGTCAGGGGCAACATGCAATGCAGGGGTCCCACACCAACACAGAGCAACCCAGCAGAAAAAAGAAGATAGAGCATGCAGTCAGTGGAAAGGGCTGGTACCTACTCCAGCATGATTACTGAGTATTGACTACCGAGGCTCCCTCAGTATTAAGTGGAACAGGCACTGCTAAGAGCCAGCAGACCTGGCCAGGGACCTTGCAGGGCACAGGTTGACCTCTTGGCACAACCTAAGCAGAGCACTTGAGTCAAGGAATGGGTACAGGGTCAAGGAAAGTTCTCATCAGCAGAGAGGCCACCCATCATTGGCCAATCTGAGAAATACTAGGCGACACATTTATCATCTGTAGATATCAGGGAAAGAGGTCAGCAAGATATACAGGAGCAAGGTTTCCTGGAGCTGCCAGCAGCCACAGCACAGCTGGGAGCCCCTCATGTAGATAGATCCAGGCACCCTCACCATGTAGACCCAAGGGACCAGCCTTGGGTGGAGCAAATGCAACCACCACTCTACACACACAACCGCTGTCTAAAGACAGCAGAGAGCTTGGGAAGGAAATTCAAGATGAAATTAGAGCAATGATCCCCAAAGACAGGTTTATCTAGAACAAATTATTGATTGGGTCTAAGATTTGAAGTAGATTATGTATTTAGTTATTTTCTTCTTACCTAAAAGGGTGGAAGACTCTACACAGTACCACATAGTTCTAGAAAAAAATAAAACATATTTTCTCTTGTGCATCTGATTTGCAGTGGACAGACCCACTTAATGAAAAGAAAGTGGTGGTGAAGATTTGTCAGGCTCAGAGAATGAAGGGAGTAAAGGTACAGAGTTGGGAATATGAACAATACATTTAGGGACTAAGAGGATTTTCAACTTGACTATAGAAGAGGGTTCAGAAGGCCCAAATAGGCCAGAGAACTATGGAGGCTTACAATTCCTTGGAAATGGAATTTAATTAAACCTTGTTTTTCTAACTTTAAACGTAAATCTGATTTCACTAAGAAGCAGCTTTTTTTTTCTGAATTAGAAAAAAATCAAAATTTCTATTTAATGTTAACATTTACCTTCAATGCTCTAAAGATCTTTTTCTTTTCTCAAAAAATGTACTCCTAATAGATAGATGCATTTGACTACTGATAGAAGAGAAATCTTCAGGGTAAAATAAATCTTATGGACAAGAGGAGCTGAATTCATCATATGCATGTTCACATAAAAATGATAAAAATTAGCAAAATAATAAAAGTATACACACACTAAAACTGTACTACACCAAGGGATTGCATGGTTTTACTTTCCACTGGACTGTAAATTGTCTGAAAGAAACAAAACAAAAACAAAAACAAAAACAAAAACAAAAACAAAGGCATGTCTGGGTTGAATTCTAGCACATTGCATAAGGAATTAATTACCTCCAATTTCAAAACTAGACCATCTGGTGTTTGCTTTCAGTTTGGAATATTTATTACTTTGAATTATTTTTATGCCAAATTAGCAGGATTTCCCCCTCTTTATTATCTATGATACAAAAGCAGCCATATCCTTCTCTATCATGTTATATAGCACCGAGGTCCTCATGATCACACCAGGAAAGGTGGCTGCCATAAGAATCCCTGTGTGTCTATATACCACCTTCCCCCTAATTGAGCTTCTTCATCAAAGGAGGGTAAGGGAATCTCATCTGATAGACTAGGAAAATCTGCTGCGAGCACTGAACAAGCACTGACAACACTCATTGTCAAGGTCTCCCCCTCTGTATTTGTCTATATGCCTATCCTCTGAGCAGAAATGTGTTTTGATCTCCACGACCATGGGCATCTGTGGCTCACATACAACCTTAATTTCACAAATTTAATTTGGAATTTTGTCTGGCAGTTTGGATTGGTTTTTGTTTAAAAGTCAATGGTAGTGCTCCAGTCCCCCAATTCACATGGGCTTTTCAAGTTACTGAAGGGGTTGCACACATGGGATTACATGTAGCTCTTCAACCATGCCAAGTTGCTTCATATCTTCTAAGAAGTTGGACAGCACCCCCAACCCCACTAGGGACTGTGAGAACCTTGAGGATAAAGAGTTCATTCTAAGGTAATGCTTGGTAACCTTCAGGTATTAATTGAATGTGATGCATCTTAACAAAAGGACAAGACAACTGGGTTAAGTTATATTAAGAGACAAGCTGTTGTCTTAAAAGATTTGCTTTGTAACAAGCTTTACTGAGAACAAGAATGGTGTGGCATGCCCATTTGCAATTCAAATAGACAATCATTACCTGATTAGTATTGATGAATGACTAAGGAAAGGACTGAGTATTAATCAAACAAGACATTAGAGTTGATAGAAGAAATAGGATACCCCCAAGTCAATTTATTAACTGGTCTTCCCTGCCACCAAAATCTATAGGAGGTACAGATGCCTATACATAGATAAATGAGGCAGAGAGATGCACGGTCTGATTAGCTCAAGGTGGTTTGAAAGAAATACCAATCCTTAGAGTATGGACCAGACCCCCAGGCATGAGACTCATCTGCAGCAAATCAGAATCCCTGAAAGTGTGGCCTAGGAATCTATATTTTAATCACATTCCATAGTGATTACTATGCATAACAGTGTGAAAACTGATGCATGAGAAGACAGTGACCTCCCTACTGTGAATTTCAACCTTGAATTCAAAAAGCATGATCTTTAAAAAAAAATGATGTTGGATAAATGCAAATCTATATAGGGGGAAACACGTGTATCTTGACATCCACCTTAAACCACAAACAAAAAATCAATTCCAAATTCTTTATAGAACTATATATATAATGTAAAACAATAAATCTTGCGGGGGGGAACCCTAGAAGAATAGCTTCATAATTTGGAATAGGAAAAGGATTCTTAGTCACAAAAAGCATTGAACAATTTTTCCTTTAGGAAAAAAATATAAATTGAAATACATTAAAGTTAAGAACTAATGTTATCAAAAAACACTATTAAGAAAGAGAAATCCTAGGGTGCCTGGGTGGCTCAGTCATTAAGCATCTGCCTTCAGTTCAGGTCATGATCTCAGAGTCCTGGAATCGAGCCCCAAATCGGGCTTCCTACTCGGTGGGAAGCCTGCTGCTCTCCCTCCTACTGCTTATGTTCCCTCTCTAGCTGCATTTCTCTCTGTTAAATATATAAAATTTAAAAAAAAAGAAAGAGAAATCCAAGCCACAGAATGGATGAAGATCCTTGCAATACATATATTGTATCTGACAAAGGACTTCTAGCCATAAATCCATAAAAAAAGGCAACTTGACAGTAAGATACACAAAAGACTTAAAGAGGCACCTCACAAAATACAATAAACATATGTAAAGGTATTTAACATTATTAGTTACTAGGAAAATGAAAGTCAAACCATAGGGAGTTGCTCACTTTACACCCAAGAGAATGGTTACAAATTTTAAAAAGTGGTCACGTCAATGTTGGTAAGGATGTGGATCAACCAGAGCACTTACACACCACTTATGGGAGTAAAAATTGGTACAACCATTTTTGGAAAATGGTTTCACAATATCTACCAAAGCCGAGCATGTGCATACATATTTTATGAGCCAGGAATTCCATTCCTAAATGCATACTGGGCATATATACAGTCATATGTTCATCAAAAGATGTCTGAAGGAATGTCTAGGAGCACTACTCATAATAGCCAAAAATTAGAAACAATTCAAATGCCCCTCAATAACAGAATGGGTAAATAGTGGTATATTCAGACAAAACAAGCCATGCAATAAAATTGCTATAATACAAAGAACTAAAGAATCCCTACACAGATGAATCTTGCTAACACTGTGTTAAGAACAAGAACCCAGACCCTAGATTTGATCTAGGTGAAGTTCAAAATCAGGTGAAACTAAATGAAGAGAGTAGTGATGACCTTATCCCGGTGTAGGGAATAAGAAGGGGCATGAATGACGTTGTAACGTTCTATTTCTTGATCTGGGTGCTGGTTAAATGGGTGTATTCACTGTGTTGAAATTCATCAAACAAAATTCATCAAGCTGAACACTTACGATCTTGTATGTATGTATTTTTTGTATGTATGTTTACTAAAAAGTTTACTTAAAAATTTGATTTCTCAAACAAGCCTACTTATCTGAATATATTCTTTGGCATTAACATTCCATAGCCTAGTATACTCTTCCATCCAACAACATTGCTAAGCAGGACTTCATCCATAAAGCCACTCTTCTGTATGATTATAATGGATTTCTGCATTTATATGGCGCCTTTCCTCTGCAAAGATCAAAGGGCCTCTGCATAATAAAAGATAGCATATCAAATGCAGTATATCAAATGCAGTTAGGTCTGAGAGAATAAAGGGGAAATACTGAACTCAGGGACATATAATCTAAGAAACTTGTACACATAAAATAAGTCGTAAAAACTGTATGTAAAAACAATCATAAACATCAACTATTAAGAATTCATTTGTGTGAAATAAAAGGCCTGCTGCTCTTGAAGTTGCTTTCTTGCTCTCGACATGGCAAGGACGGAGAGCAGCCTAGGCATTCAATTTAGTCCTTAGACTCCTAGGCACCACGTTGCAAGATTTCTCTGGAGTCAACTTGGCACCTCACTGCAGTAAAAGAGAACAACTAAATAAACTGTGCTGCTGTTCAAAGAGCTTTCATATGTGCTTTAAAATATAAACTCACTAACCCTGACAACTAATTAAAAGGGCCTTTTTCATATTTGTGAAATATTCTATTGACATATCTCTCGGAGGCATATAGAATTATATACACTGCTTTTATGTTTTACACTGACATTCACCAAATGTGTTTTCCTCAAACTTCAATTCTTAAAATCATCAAGGGAAAATGTGCACAATGAGGAATTTTTCACCGACCTGAGGTCACTTTCAAAACCTATGTGGGGTGATGTCCTGGCTTGGCCAGTGACCCTGGGAGATATTTCCATTAGCCTAACAAAGGACACCTTTAGCTTTGTGAATTGTGAAATCACTGCTCAGACCTCTCTGTAATGTCTACACATGTGGAGGGAGGAAAAGGAAAATAGTTGGCTTTGAATAACTTATATAGTCCATGTTCTACACATGGGTAACTTCAATAAAGGGAGTCAGATAAATGGAACCAGTGTTGTAATTTCACGTATATATTCCTTGAGAGGGGTGATAATATATAATGATAATGGAGAGGAGGAAGAGGAAACAAGCCATAAACATTTGACAAACACTTTAAATAGATAACCTCATTAAATTCTCACAACAATCCTATTAAGTTTGCAGTTTATTATCTCCAATTTACAGATACACAAAGAGATTTAAAAAAAAAAAAAGGTTAACTAACTTGCCCAAGGTCACATGACATAATAAATAAGGAAGCCAAGACTTAAACCTAGGCAAGAGGACTCTAGGGCTTGTGCTCTCTAAACCAAGCATTTATGGAATCTGGGGGAAGGGTTATGAAGGCATTCCATAGTAAGAGTACCTTGCCATTCATTCTTTTGGGGTTGGTGTTTTTCATGAACTGCTCTATCAGAAGTTACTCCTATAACCCGTAGTAAGAAAGGAGAACAAAAAGACCTATTTCACAAAACAGAAGTGGATCACAGGTCCCATGTTCCCACAGGGAACATCAAGATGTGTGTCGTCAGAAACCAGACACAACTGCTTTAACACAACTCACATAAGTTTAAAATATTACAACCACTTGCCATTATTAGAATTTGTTCTTTTTGCAGATTTCTGATTTGTCCTTGTCCTTATGTTCAGCTTTCAGCCTAACGGCATTTACAAAAAATTCACGTTCCTTGGAAGCCTTATGAATTCAGACTTCCTCTATAGGCAGTAGCAATGATTCATTCATAACAAGAGTGTTGCTAACTTGTTCAATAGGAGACCAGTCTTTGGGGAAAAAAACAACAGCTAGGAGATTTTCATCTGAACAGGAGGTCACTTTAAAATTCAATTTAGTGACACCCTTGTGGGTTTTCCCTGGCACCTAGAATATATGGACTAATAATTGGTAACAGCTGCTTGTCTTGACTGGAACCACTCTATTTAAATAGCTCCAAGATTACACCCTTGGCCTCTGCTTCTTTATATACTTTGGAAATAAACTACTGTGGATGCCCAAATGTATTCAGACAATGGAAGAAATGATTTATGGAGACTGACCACATTCAGAACTGCAAGCCCCATTCATTTCCCTGGTTCAATATCACCACCCATACAAAGAAGAGGGAAGAAAATGACAAGGTCACATAGTTACTTATCCCCAGGAGTCACCCTGAATAAAAGTTACCCTCAAATCGAAGCACTTTTTCATGACCTTCATTCTAAGACAAAGTTGCTACATTTGACTCCACCAAACACCTAACTTAAAGTCAAGTTTATTCAAGCTGACATTCCCAGGGTATTTGTTTCTGATGTGCCCCAAGTGGAGTCCTAAACAGTTAATAAAATTCCTGTAGAATATGATATATACATATTTTAGCTAGACACTTTAAAGGATACTTCAGTTTTTTTCCCATTTGGGCAAATTCTGTCCAGTTTTTTTCTTTTGAATCATTGATTCCATAAAGATTTATTACATGTTTATTCTAAGCCAAGTGCTCATCCCTCAAAATGGCCTGAGCTAAATCTGTTCATGCCAAACACACTTGTAATCTTTCTTTTCCAATGTAAATATCCAACAATAAAAAAGTAATAAAATATAGCATGGCATATCCACTTGGCAAAATATTATGGGCCTATTCACAGATAATGTTTGCATATAGGATTATGAAGACACTGGGTAAATTAAAATGATATTATGAAGTTAAAAGAAGCAAAATTGAATAGACCCATGGTGGTAACCATGTAAAATTATGCACAGATAAAAGATAGAAAATAAAAAATCAAAATGAAATATGCTATATTCTGAATCTCTCCATAAATATTCTTTTTTTTTTTTTTTAGGCCCCTAAGAAAATCACATTTATTTCTCCATGAGCAACATTCACTCTACATCCATATGGTGCACATACCGTTACAAGGCTGTAATAACAGCAAATCTTCTATTCTATGCCTCTTTTACTGTTGTTGTTCCCTGCCATATTATAAGCATTTCCAACATGGTAATAAAACCTTCATAAAATTGGTTCAGCATGATTGCACAGAACAAATTAAAAATGTCCTAGATGAGCAATGGGGGGAGATCCATAAATATTCTTAAAAAAACCCGGAGAAATCAACAAGATGAGCCAGTAAAACCACTTGGATCCATACCTATAGCACAACCATGAGAAAGAAAATACTACAAACTCAACATCTATCTGAATAGATAAATAAATGACCCAGTTCAGAAGAGTCAGTTCAGCAAAGAGGAAAGGAAAGCAAGGAGGTATGAAAGAACAGATAGAACAAAACCTGGAAAAAGAATGTCTTCCGTAAATGGCAAAATACTAAATACAGGTATAAGACACGGTAGATTAAAGTGCAGGTAACTGATGAATCAAAACGAAGGAACTTCAAAGTCTGAAAGAACAAGGGTTGTAATCTTGGGAAAGCATTGGTTCTGAAGGAAAAGGAAAGCACAACCTTCAGATACTTGGTGTTAAGAAAAATAAGAACTGGAAATTAAAAGTATTTAAAAAATAAGAGAATCACAAAATCAGATTACTCATCCCCCAGAGAGGGGGCAATTTTTAGGAAACTGTAATTTATAAACAAACAGAAGAGGAAGCCTTTGAATTAAGAAATCACATAAGCTACCTAATCTTCATCTCTTCACCTTGTCTACCTGTACAGTTATTGCTGTCCCAGGAAAACAACACACTTCAAAATGAAGAGTAAACAGCACAATATCCATACAAAGTAACTATAAGAAGAAAATACAACATGAAAATCAGAAGTTTTTAGCTGATGAAAATTTTCCCTCCCCAAATGGTAACAAAGCAGAAGAAAATGCCAACACCCCAATCTGAATTAAATATTCTTAAACATACATTTGGAATATGGAAGAAAAAATAGCCCGACTCAGAAATTTTGAAACTCAAAATATAAATGGATAAAAATTAGCAATGAAATTGAAGAAAAAGACAAAATCATCTTAGAAAGTATGACTGAATTACAGTATGCCCACGAAAGGCATAAAAACAAAAGAATGAAAACAAAATCACAAAATATATAACAAGAATAAGAGAAAATGAGGCAGAAGATAGTTTAAAAATTCAATGTATATCAGAGAGGGGGAAAACCATGTGAGACTTTTAACTATAAGAAAAAAATGGAGGGTTGCTGGGGGGAGGTGGTGGGAGGATGGGGTAACTGAGTGATGGGCATTAAGAAGGGCATGTGATGTGGTGAGCACTGGGTGTTATACGTAAATGATGGATTGTTGAATGCTACATCTGAAACTAATGATGTACTATAGGTTGGTTATTGAATTTAAATTTTAAAAAAAGAAACAACATAAAAAATTAAAAATTAAAAAAAAATTTTTTAATGAAAATTCATTTTAAAGATTTTTTTTTAATTTATTTAACAGAGAGAAACACAGCCAGAGAGGGAACACAAGCAGGGGGAGTGAGAGAGGGAGAAGCAGGCTTCCTGCTGAGCAGGGAGCCTGATGTGGGACTCGATCCCGGGTCTCTGGGATCATGACCTGAGCTGAAGGCAGTCGCTTAACCAACTGAGCCACCCAGGTGCCCCTGAAAATTCATTTTATAGGGGCAGCTTGGTGGCTTAATCAGTTGAGCATCCAACTCTTGATTTCTGCTCAGGTCATGATTTCAGGGTCATGAGATTGGGCCCCATATCTGGCTCTGGGCTTGGCAGGGAGTCTACTTGAGATTCTTGTCCTCTGTCCCTCCCCTCACTCACATGCTCTCTCTCTCTAAACAAATTAAAAAAAAAGATTCAATGTAAGAACAAGTGGAGTCACTGAAAAAGTAAAAACAAAACGGAATTGAATCAATATTTAAAACTGTAATTCAAGAAAACTTTCCAGAGATAAAAGACTTACATTCACATCATCATTTACATAATAAAATGGTCAACTGTGTATCTAATAAGACTGACAGAATGGTTAACTTCAAGACATACTCTATTATGACTATTAGATTTTTAAAGAAAGAGAAAAGAAAAAACACTGGGCCTCAAAGCAAAAAGACAAACTCACTTACAAAGGAAAGAAAATCAGTTTTGCATCAGATTTCTTAATAGCAATAGTATAAAGCAAGACAATAGTGGGTCCACAACTTTAAGAGATTTGAGGAAAGAATAAACAAAGATCAAGTAGATAAAACCTAAGGATATAGAAGACATAAACAAAATAGTACCATAGATTTAATGAATATTTCTTGATCTTTCCACTTTCATACCCTACACATGAAACATTCATACAACTTGATCATGGGTCAGTTCACAAAGAAAGCCTCAACAAATTCCACAGAGGAGAAATAAAAAAATACATTCTCTCATCACAATTGAATAAAAATATAAACTAATAACAAATTTGTTAAAACTAAATGGCTTTTCCATCTAGAAATAGACTTTTTTATTGATATTTGATATAAAACATTGTATAAGTTTAAGATATATAACATATTGATTTGATGCATTTGTATTGCAGCATGGTTTTCATTTTATTGTTTGCTAACACCTCCATCATGCTGCATAATTACAATTTCTTCTGGTGTTTGGAACAATAAAGATCTAGTCTCTTAGAAAGTTTAATGTTTATAATATATTTTGTTGTCTATAACCAGTACAGTGTGTATCAGGTCTGTAGGACCTATTTATCTACTAGTTGCAAGTATGTACTTTTCTTTTTTTTTTTATTTCTTAAAGATTTTTGTTTATTTATTTGACAGAATCACAGCGAGAGAGGGAACACAAGCAGGGGGAGTGAGAGAGCGAGAAGCAGGCTTCTGCGGAGCAGGGAGCCTGATGCGGGGCTTGATCACGGGTCTCTGGGATCATGACCTGAGCCGAAGGCAGTCGCCCAACCAACTGAGCCACCCAGGTGCCTGCAAGTATGTACTCTTTAACAACATCTGTCTCATTCTTCCACCTCGGAGGTGGTAACCACCACTTTACTCTCTGCTTTTAAGGTTACAGTTTTACATTCCACAAGATATAACATAGTATTTCTCTTTCTCTCTCTGACTTATCTTACTTAACATACTCTCCTCAAACTTCATCTAGCTTATTACTAGTGACAGAATTTCCATTTATTCTGATGGCTGAATAATATTCCATTGTATATAAATACCACATTTTCTTTATGCATTTATCCATTGATGGACTCTCAGGTTGTTTTTATATCTTGGTTATTGTGAAAAATACTGCAATAAACAGGAGAGTGCATGTGTCTCTTTGGTGACCTGTTTTCATTTCCTTTGGATATATATCTAGAAGTTGAGTTGCTGAACTGACCATATGGTAGTTGTATTTTTAACTTTTTGAGTAGCTTCCATACTGTTCTTCATAGTGGCTGAACCAGTTTATAATCCCACCAACAGTGTACAAGGGTCTCCTTTTGTCCATATCTTTGCCAACACTTATCTCTTGTCTTATGGATAGTAGCCTTTCTTACAGGTATGAGGTGATACCTCATCTTGGTTTTGATTTGCATTTCTCTAATGATTAGTTATATTGATCAACTTTTCAGTACCTCTTGGCTATCTGATGTCTTCTTTGGAAAAAACATCTATGTAGTCCTTCTGCCCACTTTTTAATCAAATTGTTTGGATTTTTGTTATTGAGTTATATGAGTTCTTTATAAATTTTGGGTTTTAACCCCTTACCTAATACATGGTTTGCAGAACTTTTCTCCCATTAGGTAGGTTGTCTTCCCGTTTTGTTGTTTCTTTTGTTGTATGAAGCTTTAAAGTTTGATGTGATCCCACTTGTTGATTTTTTTCTCTTGTTTTTTATGTTTTTTGGTTGTTATATCCAAAAAGTTATTGTCAAGAACCAATGACAAAGAGCCTCTTCTTTACATTTGCATCTAGTTTTATGGTTTCAGGTCTTATATTTAAGTCTCTGATCCATTTCAAGTTAATTTTGTGGGTGGTGTAAGTAGGGGCTCAATATCATTTTTCTGTATGTGGTTATACAGTTTTTTCTACACCATTTTAAAAAAATACTATCTTTTTCCCACTGGATGTTCCTTGCTGCCTTATTAAATATTAGTTGACTGTATATGTGGAGGTTTAATTCTCTATTGTGTTCTATTGTCTATTTTTACACCAGCACCATGATGTTTTAATTACTATAGTTTGGTAGTATAGTTTGAAATCAGGAAGTGTGATGTCTCCAGTTTTGTTGTATTTGGCTGTTTTACGGTCCTTTGTGCCACAAAAATTTTAGGATTTGTTGCTGTTGTTCCATTTCTGTGGAAAATGCCATTGGAAGTTTGACAGAGATTGTGTTGAAGCTATAGATAGCCTGGGTAGTATGGACACTTTTTTTTTAAAGACTGTATTTATTCATTTGAGAGAGAGTGCACACACGGCAGAGGGAGAGGGAGAGAAGCAGGCTCCCTTTCAGCAGGGAGTCTGATGTAGGACTTGATCCCAGGATCTTTGGATCATGACCAAAGCCAAGGCAGATGCTTACCCAACTGAGCCACCTAGGAGCCCCTGCACATTTAAACAATATTAACTCTTCCAATCCATGAACACAGGATGCCCTTCCTGTTGTGTTTTAACTTCTTTTAGCAAAATCTTGTTATTTTCATTGCACAAATATTTCACTTCCTTGGTAAATTTATTCCTATTTTATTGTTCTTGATGTTGTTGTGAATGGGATAGTTTTCTTTCTTTTTTTTCAGGTGTTTTGTTGTTAGTGTATAGAAAAATTACTGATTTATGTGTATTGACTTTATATCCTGCAACTTTATTGAATTCGTTGATTAGATCCAACAGTTTTTAATTGAATCTGGGATTTTCAATATATAAGATCACATTATCAGGAAATAGCAGTAATTTTACTTCTTCCTTTCCAATTTGGATGTCTTTATTTCTTTGTGTTGCCTGACTGCTCTAGCTAGGACTTCCAGCACTATATTGAAAAAGAGTGGAGAGAGTGGGCACCCTTGTCCTGTTTCTGATCTTAGAGGAAAAGTTTTCAGTTTTTCTACACTGAGTATAATGTTAGCTCTGAGTTGGTCACATATGGCCTTTATTATGTTGAAATATGTTCCTTTTACAGCCAATCTGTTAAGTGTTTTTATAATGAAGACATGTTGTATTTTGTGAAATGCTTTTTCTGCATCTACTGAGATGATATATATCTTTCTTTTATATCTTTCATTCTATTAGTGTAGTCTATCATAGTTATTGATTTGTGTATACTGAACCATCCTTGCATCCCAGGGATAAATCCCACTTGGTCATGTTGTGTAATCCTTTTAATGAGTTCTTGTATTTGGTTTGCTAATATTTTATTGAGAATTTTTGCATCTACTATATTCAACAGGGATATTGGTCTATAATTTTCTTGTAGTGTCCTTATCTGGCTTTGGTATCAGTATAAAGCTGGTCTCATAGAAAGTTGGAAAGTCTTCCCTCCTCTTCAATTTTTTGGAAGAGTTTGAGATGGATTAGCATTAATTCTTCCTTAAGAATTAATTAAGAATTCACCTCTGAAGCCATCTGGTCCTGGGGTCTTCTGCATTAGGAGGTTTTTAAATACTGATTCAATCTTCTTACTTACACTGGTCTGTTCCAACCTGCTATTTCTTCCTGGTTCAGTCTTGGTAGGTTGGATGATTCTAGTAAATTATCCATTTCTTCTAGGTTTTCTAATTTATTGACATATAGTTGTTCATAGTAGTCTCTTATAAGCCTATGTATTTCTGTAGTATCAGTTATTATTTTTGCTCTTTTATTTCTGATTTTATTTATTTGTCTCTTTTTCCCTAGTTTCACTAAAAGCTTGTCAATTTATCTTTTTGAAAAACCAGCTCTTCATTTCATTGACCTTTTCTGTTGTTTTTTTATGGTCTCTTTTTTCACTTATTTCTACTCTGATATTTATTACTTTCTTCCTTCTGCTAACTTCGGGATTTATTTGTCCTTCTTCTAGCTTCTTGAAGTGTAAATTTATTTGCAAACTTTCTCATTTCTTAGTATATATATTTATCACTATAAACTTTCCTTTTAGAACAGCTTTTGTGGTATTCCACAGCTTTTAAATTGTGTTTCTATTTTCATTTGTTTTGAGATATTTTAAAATTTCATTTTGGTTTCTTTTTTGGCCCTTTGGTTATTCAGGAGTGTGTTGTTTAGTTTCCACATATTTGTAGATTTTCCAGCTTTCCTCATGTTATTAATTTCTAGTTTCATATTATTGTGCTTGGAAAAGACATTTGGAATGATTTTAATCTTAAGTTTGCTAAGACTCGCATTGTGTTCTATCATTTATCTATTCTTGAGAATGTTCCATGTGTACGTGAGAAGAATGTGTGTTCCGCTGCTGTGTGATGGAATGTTCTACAGGTGTCTGTTAGCTCCACTTAGTCTAAATGTATGGCTCAATTCCATTGTTTCCTTATTGATTTTTGCCTTGATAATCATTCCAATGTTGAAAGTGGGGTATTGAAGCCCCTACTATTATCATACTGTTGTCTATTTCTCCTTTCATATCTATTAATATTTGTCTAATATAGTTAGATGCTCCAGTGTTGGGTGCACATATATTTACAATTGTATCTTTCTTATGGAGTAATCCCTTTATTATTATTATATAATGATGTTTCTTGTCTCTTATTACTGTCTTTGCTTAAAGCCTGATATAGGTATAGCTATGCCCACTTTCTTTTGGTTTCCACTTGCATTGGCTATCTTTTTCCATCCCTTTGAGACTATGTGTGTCCTTAAATCTGAAATAGGATATCTGTTAATATAATTGGCCAGATTACTAGATCTAAGAAGAAACTTTTATAATTGTTTTTTTAGATGCAGAAAGGTGTTTGAAAAAATCTAACTCCTTCCTGATGAAAATATTCAATTTAATAGGAATTAAAGGATACTTCCTTATAGATTTTACACATACATATATACGCACATTACATGCACATATATAATAAATACCGATTCATAAATACATACATATACATAATAAGTTCTGAAGACAGTATTTCATGGGAAACACTAGAGGTATATTGACTAATGTGAAGAACATTGTAATCTTCACATCTAATCACATCTAATCAATCACAATCTAATCATTGTATTAGAGGTATTCACTGATGCAATCAGGCAAGAGAAAGACAGAACTCAAGAATTAGAAAGGATGTAAAACAAGCTTTCCTTTCAGATAGTAGAATAATATTTGTGGAAAGCCCAAATAAATTTCTAAAATGACTAATTCAACCAAAAGGGAATTCAATGAAATAGCTAGTCATAAAATTAACATACAAAAACTCATAGAATACATACTATTGATATATATACACACATACATATACATATTTATATCAGTAATATGTATATATACACATATACATATACATAGTTTTATACATATAATATATATACACATACACACATGCAGTTAGAGGCCATAATAAAGGAGAAAAACCTCATGTACAATAACAACAAAAAATAATAAAAATAATAGAATAAACTTAAAATGTGCCAAAGCTTTGAGAAAAAATTTAGAACACTCTTAAAATCATATTTAAATCATTTTATTTATCATTTAAAAAATGTAAACTTTTATTTATTTTCATTATTTTTTTAAATCATGCAAAATTATTGGAAAGTCATCTCATGCCAGAAGGAAAAGAGTGCTCAGAAGCTGCTGGGACATCAAAGGGACTCATGTGCTCATTTGAAGGAACTATCAATGGCCAAACTTGGAGCCATCAAAACAAATAATAACATATAAAACACTGAATAAAAAGAATTGGACTCCATGGTGAAATTGAGAAGTGGACAGGAGTGAGAGATGAATTGAAAGACTCATTACTGAAGAATGCTAACAATGTAGCAGGAATGAATGTAGAAGGAATAATAGAATTTTAAATACCATTATTTTGCAACCACTAATGTAATAATTCAGGCAAAGATCATCAGTGGATGCTAAAACCACTGAGTAAAAATTCTGAGGGGAACAGGACATTCACACAGTCTCAAAATATCACCCCACAGATTATTTATTAATTACGAAGGTAAAGAATATCTTCGTGATGAAGGAATCTGGCAAACACCTTCTTAACCAAATGATTCCAATTTTGCATCATCATTAATGTGACAAGTCATATTTAACTCCTGACAGATGAGTCAAAGAGGAAGTCATGTCATTCATGATGTTTCTGCCAAAAATATTTAATCTGAATGAAATCATTAGGAAACAATCACACACATTCAAATGGAAGGCCATTTTACCAAATAACCAACCAGGACATCTGAAAAGTGCCAATAGCATTTTCTTTAAAAAAAAAAAAAAACAGCAAAAGTACTATTCCAAATGGATGTAGACCTAAAGAGGTAGGACAATTAAAATACAATACATAATTACTGATATATCATGGATAAAAAATCTATAAAATTATTGGAGCTGGAGAAATTTGGATATAATTATATATTATTAGGTCAAATTACCTCATCAATGTCTAATTTTGAGTGTGATGATGGTATTGGGGTTAAACAGGAGAGATGTCTTTATTTTTAGGTGATAATGTGATAAAGTATTTAGGGTTGAAACATGATGTTTTCAACTTTAGAATGGTTCAAAGAAATTAAAAAACGGCAAAATGTTAACAATAAGTAAATCTGGGTAATGGAAATATGAGTGTTTATTGCACTATTCTTTCAGCTTTCTTGTGGGTTTGACATTTAAAAAAAAATTATGGAAAAAGAAAAATAGACAAAACCAGAAGAGAAACCATGCTAACAATTACCTAAGGAGGAAAGATGGAGAAGGGCTTGGGCAGGAGGCAGGGGCACTTCTGTGGGGGATTTCTGGTCTGGCAATGTTTCTTTTCTTGATGTTGGTTACACAGGGGTGTTCACTTTGTAAAAACTCATGGAGCTGTAAACATACAATTTAACTTTTCTGTGTGAGTCACACTTCAATAAGATGTGTGTGTGTGTGTGTGTGTGTGTGTTTTAAGGCTACTGTCACTAGGCTAAGATTTCCTTATTTTCTATGTTTTTTCAAAATTTTAGTTAAATATTAACTTTTATCATTCAAATGGTTATGAATTCTTTAAAGTTTAAATCTTCCTTTTCCTTTTCAGAAATGCAGGAGAGTATGAATAATTTAAAGTATAACAAGGTGTCTAGGTACTATTTCCTGTCATTCAGGGAAGGATTAATATAAGTGCTTGCCAAATGGTAACCTGCTATATTTATGTGTACACCTTGTGTATTAGTCCATCTGCGCTGCTATACAGAATGCCACAGACTGGGTGCATTATAAGCAACAAACATTTATTTCTCATCAATCCGGAACCTGGAAGTCCAAGATCAAGGCATTAGCAAATTCAGTGTTGGGTGAGAGCTTGCTTCTTGGTTTATAGATGGTACTTTCTAGCTGTATCCTCACATGACAGAAGGGGAAAGGGAGTTTCTCAGGCACTAATCCCATTCATGAGGGCTCTGCATTCATGACCTCATCTCCTCCCAAGGGCCCCACCTCCTAAAACCATCACTTTGAGGATTAGGATTTCAACATATGAATTCGGGGGGACACAAACATTCCATCTGCAGCACCTTGTGACAAGAGAGGTTTGCATTCTAAAAATTTTCCTTTGGAGATAAATGATCATTACTTCATGGTAATTGAAAAACTGTTTAGAATATTTGGTCAAAGTGATTATTGCATGTGAGCATTTGCTTTTCTACAAACTCTTTGTTTTCAGATTAGTAATGATCTGCCATACCCAGAAATCTGTGGACAAAGAAGTCAGGTTGGCACCAGCATCAGGACCTGCTGTTCTTTGTTCCAAACTTGAGTAAAATTATTTATAACATTTATTTATAATCAAATCACAGTAATAAATGTCCTTATCTTATGTTCACCCATCTCAGAACTGACCTCGTAATGGCACACTGAAGAAATATGGTCTACATTTTCACGTATCTGCAGGATAAAAATGAGAAGATGAATAAAAACAGTGTTTCTCTCTAAGTAAATATGTCTGTCCAGAGAAGAGTGTCACTATTTGAAAGGGTAGAAGTGCCAGTTGTTTTGTTTTTTTTTTTTTTAGATTCCGACATACGAGCTGACTTAATTGATTTGATAGGGGAAAAAGTAGCACAAGAGCTTCTAAAGGAGAATAGAGAGCCAAAATTGGGAACGTCCTTGCATTATAGAAAAAACAGATGGGCGAGACCTAAATAGGTCATTCTCAATATGCTCTAGAGGTCCCTGGGTATGCCTACTTCTCTGAACACACTTTTGTAAAATTATAAACTTACCTATTTTCAAAACTATATTAAATTAAAAGCATTTTAATCTTTTCAGGAATGAAACAAAAAACGATTAAGAGGATAATTCGTTTCTTAATGGATGCAATTTAAAACCCTGGCAGTCTCTTCATGTAAACATTCTTCTGCTCTGAGCTCAGTGGGTCCAGGGTGAAGCAGAGAGATACACACAGACTCCAAGGAGAAAGCAGGTCTTTTCTAATGGCAGCCACATCAACACAGCCTTTGCTAAACAAAGTCTAGTATTCCACTTTAAGGCAGCATAGAACCTGAGTGCAATCTTAGTCTGTATCCCTCTGGGTGCATGAGCCCCAAACAAGTCACTGTTGCCTGTTGGCTTCCTATTCTCCTTACGGCAGAGAAAAATGAGAGGAGAGTGGTTAGGACATGCAAGGGGAAGCTTCCAAAATTCATCTGATGAAGAATACCAGCTGGAGCAATTATTGTCAGTTGTTGACTCTGCCCTTCTGAAGGAGATGCAGCGCATTCACAAGCAAACACTTCATCTCTGGAGACACTCTTACCTCCAAAGAAGAGAGGCAAATTAGACACTGGTTTCCTTTTCCAGAAAAACATCATTTCCCTTAAAAGACCACAGTGCTGATCCTCCCACGGAAATTGATAGAAATGATCGGCCAAATATCGGGAAGGAAAGGAAACCCTCTTGAAAAATCACCTTGTCCATTCCATGTATCTGATTAAGATCGAACCAAAGTCACTTGGAATTAGCACTTTATAGCCTAAGTTTTTAACTATAGAAGGAAATGGATTCCTTTTTGTCCACAAAGTTCTAAGGATGAAAGAAGTATATTTTTCTTTTTCCTATGTAAACTGAGTTTTCCTAAGTTCTTGAAAGAAATGGAGAAAATTTCTTGTAATATTCCAGAGATTCATCCCTCATACATAGAAGCTATTAAGTTCCAACTCAGATGAACTTTCTTCAGGTTGGTCATCTTCATTCCTTTATCACTTCCTCATGTGCATTGCATTTCATCATGTAAAGATGTATTCCTGACTACATCAAGCACACATATATAATGCAGCCATGTTTGCAATGTCCTGGTTCATATGCCATACAAAATTAATTCAAATAAGCCTGTCACCTATCTAGGAGTCAGAATGGTAGTTACCTTTGGGAGGTGAGTGACTGGAAGAGAGTACAGTGGAGCTGATATTTTTCTGTTTCTTGATCTGGGAACTGGTTACATGAGTATTCCCTTTGTTAGCCACACCACATTGTTATGATTTTTTGTACTTCCCTTTATGTGTATTACTACAGTAATAAATTGTTAATAAAAGGTTTGCAAAAACCCAACAAAACAAAATCATGTCACCTACTGTCTAGGAGCTTCACAGCCACCAGCTCCTTGTGTATCAGATGGAAATCTTACCCTCCATTATTTCTCAGGGTTGTTGTAAAAAAGAATTGAGATAATATTGAGAGGGAGCTTTGTCAAATGAAAGAATATATAAATGTGAAGTATGATTGTTGGTATTGTTCTTGTCAACGATGAGCTCCTCAAAGGGCCATGTTCGTAATTTGGGGGGACCAGACTATATCCATGTACTATATTTACAGCTGTATATATAGACAAAAGCAGAAGGAATACATGATTTACACATTGTTATACCACAGTTGGAACTCCTATTTCTCAACTCTTCTCTAGCCCAAAGTCCCAAGATAGATTATTTTGCAACTAATTACTTGCAGATGTGAAATCATTTCCAGTGTTATGAAAATAGCAGAATGGATCCTGGAATGGGCAGCACTGAGGATGGAGTGGACAACATAACAAAATCGTTGTTATTCTCGGCTTGAGGCCTTATTTTGTGGCTCACAGTTCTGTCTCCTGGTAGTCTACTACAGACAAAGTCGAAACTGTATCTATCTCATTAAAAACAGATTCAGATTGTGTGTGGTTTTTTAAAATTATTCACATTCTTAGTACCAGAAACTGAAAATATAACTTTAGCCCTTCCACTGTTCTCAAATAGTTTTTAGCTTCAGTCAACTGAAAATACGACAAACTCTTCAAGAAAAATGAGACAGAATAGGCATTAAGTTACTTCAAACTAGAAGGAAGCGAAAGGTAAATAATGAAGCCCTTCTAAAGCAGTAGGTGGGAAGAGGGAAACTGCTAGAGAGAGCTAATGGTAGGGGATTTTTGTCTTTCTGCATCTCTCTTTTGGCAAAATACATAGCCAGTATTAGCTACTACTAGAACAGAATGGCACCATTATTGCTTTAAGCAATCATTAAGAAAGAAAAGAAGTATTTTCTGAATTTCAAGGGTGAAGGACAGAGCTTGAAAGACACATTCCTCACAAGTGGGAGAAGAACAAAGGTAGAAGGAAAATGTTTACTTGAGGCACCACAGGACCAAGTTCTTGCAGGAGAAGGATCTATCTGACAACAAATAATCCACGTAAAGGCCTAATTTGTTGGGGGAGGGAGGTCAAAACTCAGTGAGGGCAGAAATCAATATATCATGAATCCCCTAAATTGTCGATTAATTCACGTCTCAGTTGATGCATGTCTTCAATATTTATACAGTAAATATTTAAATTATTAGTAAATATTTAAAATCAGATACATGGATACTATAAGTTTCTGAGCTCTAGAGAACACCTTCTCTTGAACCTGAGAACATCTTTCTATTGCTTTAATACACTGCAAACAACTTCACTTATAAATAAATTATTGGATGTTCCAAAACAAAAAGAAAAAAAAACCCATTTACCTACAGTGGAAGCAGTAACCTCTTCTTGCTTTGCAAGAAGACAAAAACCAATAACTCCAAAGTTTAGAGGGAAGAATTACTTTGAACTGGAATTCTATTGACAGGAAAATTATTCACTGAAAATGTATCAGTCAAGAGCACTTTCTATAAGAATCATTAGAAGATATCTTCTAGAAAAATAAAAAAAATTAAAAAACAATTCCAAGGAAAGAGGAAAATACAGGGTATGAGGAAAATCAATGCATAAATAAATTAGAAAAACTCATAGGTAAACCTGAAATTTTTTCCTTCTCCAGGGTCATTCCCATATGCAATAAAAATTCCTACTGTCAGTTCTTCAAAATTTTAAAAACATCTTGTTTTAGAATAATCCAAATTGGTTAGAATTGATTGAGGTGACAGTCATTGTTTTCCTCTTTGGCATATGCCTGAAATTTTCCATAGTAGAAAAATTTTCTCTTAAAAGAGACACAGACTGAGCAAAAATAATTTTTAGATCTATGTTACTGTTTAAAACAGATACATTTACTTTTATTTTTTTAAAAAAACAGATACATTTAAAACAAAATTATTCAGAAGGATTAAAAATAATGAGATAAACAATAATATACCAGAGAAATGCTTTCCAAAAAAAACTAGGGGCGCCTGGGTGGCTCCCAGTAATTGAGCATCTGCCTTCGGCTCAGGTCAGAGCTCTTGGTTCTGCGGGAAACCTGCTTCTCTCTCTCTCACTCCCCTTGCTTGTGTTCCCTCTCTAGCAATGTTTCTCTCTGTCAAATAAATAAAATCTTTTTTTTTTTTAAAAAGAACTAGATTTAAAATATTAGTATTTCAAAAATGTAACTCAAAATGAAAGTATTACTGTGTAATATTGGATAATGTTATGGAGGTTCCTCAAAAAATTAAAAATAGAATTAGAATTACCATATGATCCATACTTCCACTACAGGGTATTTACCCAAAGAAAATGAAAACACTAATTCAAAAAGACATATGTACCCCTATGTTTATTGTAGCATTTACAACAGCCAAGATATGGAAGCACTCCAAGTATCCACCAATAGATGAATGGACAAAGAAGATACACACACACACACACACACACACACACACACACACACACACAGGAACTCAGCCATAAAAGAGAATGAGATCTCACCATTTGCAATGACATAGATGGACCTAGCAAATATAATGCCAAATAAAATAAGTCAGACAGAAAAGACCAAATACCCTATCATTTCACACATATGTGGAATTTAAGAAAACAAAGGAATGAACAAAGAAAAAAAGAGACAAAAAATCAGACTCTTCAATGCAGAGAACAAACTGGTGGTTTCCAGAGAAGAGGTGGGAGTGGGGTATGAAATAGATAAAAGGGATTAAGACTACCCTTATCAAAAAAAAAAAAAGACTACACTTATCACGATGAGCACCAGGTAATGTATAAAATAGTTGAATCACTATATTGCACACCTGAAACTAATATAACACTGTATGTTAACTATACTTCAACTAAAAAATTAAAATATTAAACATGACAAAGGGAGAATGCATTCACAAAACGTAGAAACCTTTTCAGGAATCTTTATGCACCTAAATAATAATATATACAGTAAAAATTGTTAAAAGAATAAGGAGATATTAACAAATCCAATGTCATAGTGAAAAACTTTAGGCTAATCTACAAATCATGGAGGGGATTCATAAATAAGAATCTACAGAGTATTAAAAGAAAATGATGATGCAATGGTCCTCTAGGAAAAAACCTCCAAAAATTCTAAAAAGTAAAAATCACAGCATTTACTCTCTAATCATAATATAATAAAACTAGAAAGTAAGATTCAAAAGATAAACCCCAAAATTCCCTTCACTTAGATTTTTTTTATTATTAAGTATTTCTTTTAAAGATTTTAATTTATTAGAGAGAGAGAGATCATAAGTAGGCAGAGAGGCAGGCAGAGAGAGAGGAGGAAGCAGGCTGTTGAGCAGAGAGCCTGATGCGGGTCTCGATCCCAGGACCCTGAGATCATGACCTGAGACGAAAGCAGAGGCTTAACCCTCTGAGCCACCCAGGTGTCCCTTTCACTTAGATTTTAATAATTCCTTTTAAATAACTGGGTACAAGAAGAAATCGAGCCTCAAATATCAGACTATTTTCAACACAGCATATCAAAAGTTATGGGATGCAGCCAAATTGGTTCTCAGGGAAAATTATATCATCTCAATGACATGTTCTAGAAAACGAGGAACACCAAAAATAAAAGAACTAACCATTCAGCTAAAAGAAGTAAAAGAGCAAAATAAACCTGTAGAAAATAAAATAAGTAAATTTCATCTTATCCCATTGTCTCTTTTTCTCAGCCTAATGCCTGCTTTGGGTGTTGTTTTATTTCAGAGACCGTGTTTGTTTTAGTCTTACTTATTTTAAATGGATTGCTGGAGCCCTATCATCCCTCTAAAGATTTTTTCCAGAATCTGCAGGTTTTTTTAGACTTCAAGATATTGTTCCCTTTACCTCATTTTATAGTTTTTTTCTCACCAGTTCTACATTGCAGTTTTCAAAATGTTCTATTCCTTCTAGGGAGCATTATCTAAACTCAGTATTTGCCAATATTCAGTAAAACACTGATTTTCCATAGCTCTGTGGACTACCTGCCTTGAGTTTGGTCTGCAGATCTGCTTGTAGGTTGATAGGAATTTCTCACTGCCCAATTCCATACAAGTGGTGGGGGCTCAGCAAGTATAGCTCTGTTGTAATGAGGTGGAAGTTTTTTACTTGCCCTGTTGCTGAGAATCTTAATTGGGGATGGGAAATACCTGATCCATGGAGTATGACCACAAACCATTCCCGTGCCCAAGACAGATATTACTAATAAATACTCAAAGCTGACCCAATAAGCCTACACTCAACCTTGGACTGTTCCTGAATACAAATTCTCCATGTACTACTCATTATCTGTCAAGAATTTTTATAAAAGGACACCTGGGTGGCTCAGAGGGTTAAGCCTCTGCTTTTGGCTTAGGATCCTGGGACTGTGTCCCACATAGGGCTCTCTGCTCAGCAGGGAGCCTGCTTCCCCCTCTTTCTCTGCCTACCTCTCTGCCTACTTGTGATCTCTCTCTCTCTGTGTTAAATAAATAAATAAAATCTAAAAAAAAAGAATTGTCATAAAAGATGAAACCCGTTTTTCTACCCTGCTGCAAACCAATGGAACACCTACAAACTCCTATCTCTGATACACACTCCACTTGGACAGCGTCTCTGACCGAGGCTCTGGCATCACTGCCACCCAAGGCTTGGCTTCTCTATAGCAGACTTTCTTCCCCAGAACCCCTCCTTTCTAGAAATTTCCCTCCCACAACCCCAAAAATATGTAGTTCAGAGGTAAAAATAACATGCAAATTTGTTATTGTTGTTTTTATAAACTTACAGGTATTTTGGATACCCTCAGTGACTCTAACTTGGGTCATAACCTAAAGTTGGGCCCAATAATTAGCATTCAATTTCTGGTAGATTTCCATTCATCTTCATGTTAAACCCAGTCTGGAATGATCTAAACTTAAATTACATTGTCTTTGCTCTTTCAACAATAAAGTATCTTTATCATACCTAATACTTATAGTCTGAGCATTTTAGACCAAGGGAAAAAAAAGTAATATACAGACCAATAATCTACAATGAATTTAATTTCCTATTTGTACTTCCTCGGTGTCATTTGTTACACGGGAGACAGTTAAAAGGAAAGAACCTTATAAACTCTCCTATAATTGGATACTTAGTAGTGACTTTAAGAAATTCACCTCAGGGAGGAAGACCTTGGAATTGGTTGAAGCGCACAGGATTTTTCCAGAAAGAAGTGACAAAGACAATGTAAACTGATGAAAGGAAAACAGGGGTGGGAAGGGTTACAGTAAGAACACTGGGGTAGCTCAGAGACAGGAAGAGCCACAGCTGCATGGACTAGGCTAGTCTGGGGACCTTGGGGTACTAGAACCAGGGCCTGATCCTGGTAGGTCTCTCTCCAGCCTTCATTTTGGTTTTGTTCAGCCCTGGTCTTGTCTTGGGCATACAGGCTTTATCCATACAGTAGGATAAGCCTCCAGTGTTTCTAAATTCACCAACCCAAAACAGAAAGACCTTCTCCATCAACTCGTCCTAGTTGCAACAATCCCAGGAAAAGTCTCTGACTGGCCTACCTTGGCCTTTGGGCCTACATGTCAACTGTCAGCTGGAGATACTGGCCAAGGGGGTAAGGTACTCTGACAGTCCAGGTCTGGATCCTGTGCTTACCCCTGGGGTCCAGACACATCATCTGTGACCAGAAAGGCATGGAGTGGGAATAAAGGCATGCAGGGCATCTAAAAGCCACAGCTCCCACAAACCAGCATGACGTTTTCACATACCTTATGGCATCTAATTCTGAGCACAGCATTTTATGGAGGGAAAGGGAAGGACACTGGGTATCTGATGCCTTAGAAGAGTTACTAAAAGTAGAGAGGGAGCAATAATGAGGCCAAAGACACCAAAGGAAAATGTCACCCACTCCACATTTTTTCTCCAAGTCGGCTCTGGCCCCTAAATCCATCAGTGGAAATGAGCAGTCAAATGCACAAACCTGTGCCCTGTTTCTGACATGACAATGAGTGTGTGAGGGGTTCACTATGTCATCTGTAACCCAGCAACAGGACTAAACCCATGGCTGAAGAATCTTTTCTTGAGGTCATCTTTAAGCCAAACTGTGGAGCCAGAACATCCTACCTTCACTTGACAGATTTCAAATTCTGACCAGGTCCTGCCTCAGCTTTCATTTACAGCGTACCCTCTAAAAACAAGTACCATGTGCTTATACATTATTATCAACTCAGAGTTTCTCAAATGGTGCCTTGTAAGGTTTGGGGCTTTTTGTTTTGTTTTGTTTTGGGGTGAGCTTTCCATTGTTGTTGTTTTGTTTTGTATTTTAGCTGTTTCCTATAAACACACACTGGATCGATTTTACTTGACACAGCCGGTGCTGGGGACAGAAACACACACCTCAGCTAACAGCACCAATACAAGATATTGCTGACACTGGAAGCATCTGACAGGTGTCAGTGGAAAAGTCTGGAAATGCTCTTTTGTGATTCTTAGTACGTCAGGAAATATGCAAAGCATTTTACATCTATTAATCCTCACAACAGTCATGTGGGTATTATTATCTCTGTTTCACAGAGAAGGAAAAGTGAGGTTCAGAGAGGTTAATAGCACCCAGACGCCAGGCTGCCCCACTGCAGAGTCCAAGCAAGGACTTTTCCCCATGACCTCACCTACCACCTCCCTTACCTCATACATCACAGAACAAAAGCTTGTAGGCTCTGTTGGGTCTCGATCTCCTTTTCAACAATGTACTTTAGCCAAAACTGACCCACCTCTTGACTGAAACACAGGGTCCTGTGGGCAAGGCAAGGGACTGGGGAGACACGGAGCCTGCAGGTTTTCATTTGTGGGCTTACATGGGGCACCTGAAAGGGAAGGTGTTTGTGCAGCTTTCGAGGTGGGGTGTTCAGGCATCTGGAAATCAGGGGAAGGCTATGCAGTACTTGTGATTCCCATAACTCCTGTAAAGTCAACTCTGAACTGCAAAGAAAGAAGCTGTGACATTACAGGCATCTGCTGCTTTCACAAGTTCAGGAAAGACTCTGGGAGATGGTACTGGCAGAGGGTAGGGAAGGGTGGGTAGGAAAACGGCTCTGATGCTCAGGTGACGAACTCCAGTTCACGTGGAGAGAAGGTAGTCAGTCTACAGGCAAGAAGTCTCTCTTTTATTGACCTCAAAACCACATTTCCCAAGATAATTACATGAACATGACTTTTACTAGAGGACAAGAAATAATTTTTCCTCACAACAACACTGCAGTTAAACTTGTAAAGTATATTCAAAGGAATATTTTATGACTTCATGAGGAAGGTATTCCAGAGATCTTGGGAAGATACTAGTAAAACCCATAAAAGTAATGCAATAAATACATTTAGGTATTTACCTGGTAAAGAGCTCCTCTCTTAATCCCTATCCCAATATTTTCAAACCTAGGGGAAAAAAAAGTTAACTTTACCAACTTTACAACACAAAATGATTGTTCATATTATTCATGAGTCCCCAGCTTTTAAAATCTGTCAACTGATTAATACAACTTTTCCTGAGAAACATTTCCAAAATGCAGCACCCTAAAGCATATCTGACAGTTTTCTAGAAAGAAAAGTGATTTTTTTGGTTTTTTTTCCCAAAATCTGTTAAGTCTTTTTGAAAAAAAACTAAATAAAACTCTTTTCTAGTAAGGTCAGTGACTATACTTGTATTTTGCTTTAAGAAAAAAAAAAAACAGTTCAATCAAATCAGAAGTAACAGGTGAAGAGAAATTAATTTCCTGTAAAGACAGAGAATGGTTTGATGAGCAGCATGTCAAGTGGCTCCTCAGGGACTAAGTCTTCAGGCAAGTGGTTTACCCCATGCAAAAGGTTTTCATTCACAGGCCTTGTTTGGTTTGATCCATCCAACTTTGAGCCCCCTGACTGGGTCACAAAAGTGCCTTAGAAGGGGTTAGACTACCCACCAATCACGCATTTGAAAGGTTTCAATGATCCCTTTTCACAAACCAAAGAAATCCTTCCTTAATGCTAAAAGGAAAACATTGTCTTAACAGCCTCTACGCATCACCCTCATTCAAATTCACCTGCAAAGAAACTACAAATCAATTCAATACTTTTAACATTGGTCTGCCTTTACACTCTGTGTATGTGTGTGCGCGCGTGTGTTTTAATAAAGAATACTTAAGTGTAGAAGTGTGGCCTTTTTATAAGTTGTATATGTTAAAGCCAACACATAAAGGACCCTAAGTAATTATTTTCCTTTACTGTCATGGACTAACTGGAGAGAGGGAGAGGAAGTGCTGTGCTCTGGAGTCTGGAGATGGGCAGTGGTAGTTTTTACGGTTTTTTTGTTTTTTTGTTTGTTTGTTTTGAGAGAGAGAGAGAGAGAATGCATGTATGCCTGCCAGGTGGGAAGGGAGTGAGGGGCAGAGGGAGAAAGAGAATCTTAAGCAGGCTCCATGCCAGGGTGGAGTCCAACCTGAGGCTCCGTCTCATAACCCTGAGATTATGATCTGAGCCAAAATCAAGAGTCGGACGCTTAACCTACGAATCACCCAGGTGCCCCAAGTAGTTCAGAAGCACAAGTCCAAATGGGTCATTCTGTGATAGGAAAACATAGGCACAGGCAAATCAAAGGGCAGGGCAAGGCAAAGAAGTAAGTCAAGCCAGAACAAAAGAAGCAGCTACAGGGCAGCCAAGAGTGGGGAGTGATTCTCTGAGGAGGAGGGGTTGCCAGGCAGGATCAAAAAGATACAGGGTGGGAAGGAGGGCTTGCTGGGAGGATCAATGCTGGGTAGGTGAGGCACCAAAGTTTCTGGGCTCCATGTCTATCTAACCTTCCTGCTCATTTACAAACAGAAAATTATGTTCAAAAAAACCTTTCCACTCATGCCGATTCTGAAATAAACAGAAAGCAGGGTTCACTGTCTTCTCCATGGCATCAGCAGAATCATGAGTAATGAACATTTCTCAGGGTTTTGGCTGCTTCTTCTTGCGGTCAACTGCTGAAGAAAGGGGTTAATAATCACCAAAAGAGGAATATTTGGTGAGTGCCAAGAAATACAGCAACAAAAGGGACTCACCCTCCAAAAGGATAGTACAGGAAATACTAAAGAAATCCCACTTTCTTATTGAGCACCTACCGCCTTCTCCTTATGTCACATTTCATTACAGTCCTGGCATACCAGTTTGGCCAGCAAACAAATTTTTCTCTACAGTTTCCAGCCTAATTTGTAGGCAAATCTCTCCTTTCCCTCAATATGAAATACAATACCTTTCTGTAATAAGAGGGAATTTGTTCCATCTATGCTCCAATTAGTGGCTATGATTTCCCCATCCCAGCTCCCCACTTGCTCACTGGAACATTCCCAAGAGGGTAGAGCCTCTCTCTCCAGGATCCCTTTAATAATCTTCACAATTGGAACACCAATCTGGGAAAACTGATGAGAATCAGGATGGCACCCGTAGTGTGGAGTAAGTCATGGTTGAGTTCTTCTGCACAAACCACATTCTTCCACATCAGATCCAGTGTTTCCTTACCATCTGAAATTACATCAAGCTGGGATTTGGTTTGAATTAAAATGGAGGGATCTTTTGGTGTGGAGAGGGTAAGGGTCCCTGAATTGGTGATGGAAGAGCTAGGGCCACCTGCTGGGAGAGCCTTTGAAAACTGGACTCATCCGACCAAGTTGCCTCTCAACACATTCAGCAAACAAAGCCCCAATCCTGCCTAGTCCTGCTTTCCCACATATCCATTCCTCCATGTCAGAGCCTGTGAAAGGAGCTGGGATGCAGAGACCAACAGGCCACAGTTCTGGAGGGAGGCCACATCACCCTTCAAAGAGAGAGGGCAGGCAGAGAAAGGGACACTTGAGCTGAGTGCCCCAAAAGATGAAGGTGATAGGAGAGGAATGTCCAAAGGGAAGGCAGAGCCACTGGAATAAATTGTTAATGGGATAAATATCACAGTGCTTCGGGGGCTTGGTCTGTCTGCCTTCCTCTGAGGGGTCCAGCCTCACTGTGCTTTCCTCCCTCTGTTGACCTGCAACATTCACCTTCTCTCCTTTCTTCTAACCCACAGGTCTCTGCCTTCTCCCAGACAACTGCTGCTCTTTGTGTCAGGGCCATATTCACTTCCTCAGAGGGGCATTCCCAACTTTGCAAACACATGTATTTAACAGGGACTGCCTCAATCATCAGAGCAGTCATTTTACAGTTCCTGTGAGATTCTTCAATTAAAGTCCATTTCTTCCACTTGGCTGCACCCCTTGAGGACAGGGACAGGGTTTCTTTCAGTCCTCCTATTGTATCCCCACCACTAAGCATAGTGCTCATAGATACATTGCTGGATGAATGATGGAATGACTGAAAGGATGAATAAATGAGTGAGTCCACAAGGCATAGAACCGTACATGCTGTTAGTCTGAGTGCTGTGTTGTCAGAAGGAAGAGTGTGTGTGGTGGATAGAGGATGCCAGGAGAGAAACCAGAACATGTCATGAAGGAACCAAGGCTGTGAATTTTAATTTGAGACTGAAAGCTCTGGGGTCCACTGAAAAAGAGCAGGAGAGTGGCTGCCTGATAAACGCAGCACAGAAAAGACGCAAAATGTGCTTAAGTACTTGGGTCTTAAGGAGTCAGTGGGAAGAGAGATGGATCTCTAACCGACACAGGGGTGGGAAACTTTGTGGTTTAGTAATCCAAGTGAGTTTACTCAACAGGCAGTGGCAGTAAATGCAATTTGCTGTGAACCATAATTATATTCAAATTTTATTTTTTCCTCCAAAAATTTCCCCAGAATAATCAATTACACTGATCTTAACAAACAAAACAGCAACTGAACTTATGAACATTAAAGTTCTCTTATCTAGTTTTCTCACCTTATTTATTCTTTGTTCTATTTCAATTTGGATTAAATTGTCCACATATGTGCAAATTAACTTTACTTTTGTTACTCTGCTTGACGCAGTTTTCACATAGACCTGTTTTGCGTTGCTTATGTCTCAACCATACCATTTCTGTGTGTTTTAATCATTATTTGGCAAGATATTTCCAGATGTAATTAAAGCAGTTAATCACATCAAAAATTTACATGGAAAGTTTTATAAACCTGTGCCACATTACCCCCCCAAATGTAAATAGTATCAATATAAGAGCTGCACTAGCTTTCACAAATAAGAATATGAACTGTATAAAGGGTCCTTGAAGTATAAACTATTGAACAGAGAAGGCCCAAATCTGAAATTAGCCTTTTAAAGTCTTCTAAATATTTACACAGAAATAAAATACAGAAGAGCCTTAAAGGAATTCAGAGGTAAGCATAGTAGCAAGTGTAATTGTTGAAGTTTAATTTGCTGATAATATAAGAAAGGTTGTACTTATTTAAGGGAGATTCAGTAGAATACACGGTTTTACAGAAATGTAATTTTTAAATAAGGATATGTCATCTTGAAAGCTTGACCTATGAGGTTTAAGTAACTTGTTTCTGATAAAGTTTAATGACTATGTATCTTAAAATATGTGACAGGGGAAGAAACAAAATAGTATTGTTTGAGTTTCTACTTATGTAGCAAGCAAGCATCAAACCAAAAGATTTATATATTTTAGCTCAGCTTAGTCTGCACAACACCTGGCTGAGGTGAGCATTTTTTATTGTTTTTATATATACTAAGAACTGAGTTTCAGGAATTTGTTGAGACTTGTTTTATGGCGAGCCATATGGTCAATGTAGATGGATATTATACGGGCACAGAAAAATCATGTGTATTCTGTCAGTTAGATGTGCTGTTTTATAGATGTAATTGGGTTGATAAGATTGTTCATGCCTTTTATATCCTTATTAATGTTCTGTCCATTTGTTCTCTCAGTCAATTTTTGAGGGAAGATTATTGAAATCTTGGGACGCCTGGGTGGCTCAATTGGATAAGCATCTGCTTCAGCTCAGGTCATGATCCCAGGGCCCTGGGATCGAGTCCTGCATCAGGCTCCTTGCTCAGCGGGGCACCTGCTTCTCCTGTCTGCAGCAACCCTTGCTTGTGCTCACTAGTGTGCTCTCTCACTCTGACAAATAAATAAAATCTTTAAAAAAAAGGTTTTGGAAAGGGGGTGGGGTGAGGGGATGGGTGAGCTGGTGGTGGATATTAAGGAGGGCATGTATTGCATGGAGCACTGGGTATGGTGCATAAACAGTGAGTCTTAGAATACTGAAAAAATAAAATAAAATAAATTATTATTTTTTTAAAAGATTTTATTTATTTATTTGACAGAGAGAGAGATCACAAGTAGGCAGAGAGGCAGACAAAGAGAGAGGAGGAAGCAGGCTCCCCGCCGAGCAGAGAGCCCAATGTGGGCCTCGACCAAGGACCCTGAGATCATGACCTGAGCCAAAAGCAGCCACCCAGGTGCCCAAGAGAAATTATTAAAAAAAGATTATTGAAATCTTTAACTTGTAACTATAGATCTATTTTTTTAGCTGTCAGTTTTTGCTTATGTGTTTTGAAGTTGTTACTGGATGCATACAAATTTAAGATAGTTATGCCTTCTTAATGTATTACCCTTTTATCTCTAATAATCTTTAACTTAACTGTCCCTCCATATTAAAATTTTGATTTCTGAAAACTGCATTTATTTAGGTCTTGCTTTTTTATCCATTCTGACAAAAATCACACTGAATATAATTATCAGCATGGTTAGGTAGAAGTCTACCATCTTGCTATTTGTGTTCTATTTTTTCTAGATTTTTATTCTTTAACTTTCTCTTTTGGATTGAATATTTCTTAGTATTCTATTTTATGTCCTATATGGCCTCCTGTGCCTATTATTTGTTTGTTAGTTTGTTTGTTTTAGTCCTTGCTCTGGGGTTTACTACATATAACTCAAACACATCACAGCTTACCTTCAGATTTTATTATATCTCTTTGTGTGTAATATAAGAAGCTTAAAACAGTATACTTCCAATTCTCCTTCTATCCTTGGTACTACTGTATACTTTTTTTCTACATATGTAATAAATATTGAAATGTTATTTTTGCTATAAACATCCAATTTTATTTAAATGAATAAAATGAGGAACAAGTTTCATATATTTACCTGTATGCTGACTATATCTGGCACTCTTCATATCTTTGTGTAGATCTGAGTTTCCATCTGGATAGTAAATACCAAAATGTTATTTTTGCTACATCTGATTTTCTTTTAAATGAAAAAAAATTGAGGGAAAAGTTTTATATATATATATATTTATATATACCTGCATGTTTATTAGTTCTGGCACTCTTCATTCCTTTGTATGGATCTGAGTTTCTGGAATTATTTTTCTTTAGCCTGAAGAACTTTTAAAATATGTATTGTAATGCATCTCTGCTAACAATGAACTACTAATCCTCTTGGTTGGTTGGTAGGAAAATATTTTTATCTAAATTTTTTTTGAGGGACATATTTACTGGATATAGAATTCTCAGCTGACAGTTATTCTTCTGGTGTATCAAAGATGATATTCCATGCCATTCCAATCAAAATTCCACCAACATTCTTCAAAACATTAGAACAATCCTAAAATTTATATGGAACCAAAAAAGACCCCGAATCGCTAAGGAATTGCTAAAGAAGAAAAGCAAAGCTGGTGGCATCTCATTACCTGACTTCAGGCTTTATTACAAAGCTGTGATTACCAAGACAGCATGGTACTGGCATAAAAACAGAGAAATAGACCAATGGAACAGAGTGGAGAGCCCACATATGGACCCACAAATCTATGGTCAAATCATCTTTGACAAAGCAGGAAAAAATATCCAGTGGAAAAAGGACAGTCTCTTCAATAAAT
>PITA01017814.1:0-42224 GCA_004023965.1 Spilogale gracilis
GCTTAGTTTATAAGGATACTGTGTAATTTTTAAGGTGATATATATTAAGGTACTAATGGTATCTTAAACACTATCTTGAACACTTTGGTGAATACTAAACATAACTCTTTAATCATCACAGAACTATAAGGCAGACGATTATCTGCATTTGATATTTGAAAAAAAATGAGCTTAGAAGGTTTAAGTAACTTACCCATGTTCACATAGCTAGTGTATGCCTGAACTGGGATTCAAATTCTGGTCATTTTGACTCTAAAGCCTGTCATCACAGGAGGCACTTGATAAATGTTAGCTGAATAAATGAATCATTTAAAGCCACCTGGGATGGAGAAAAGCTATGTGAACAACATGACCTGACTTCCCATTTAATTTAGGCCAGTTTTTCTGTTACCAAGTGGGTAGGTGGATAAATGGCACAGGTGAGCCTGTGCTCTTACAGCCATTAGGCACTCTGGAGAGGCAGGGATGTATTCTGTTAACAAGGACCTCCAAGAGGTGGTGGCAGGAATCAGGTTTAGAGCTTACTTTAGAACAGCCTCATGGTCCTCTAGGAGCAGCACATCTAGGAAGGTGTCCCTGACCCGGTCCCCTTGAAGATTGAGGGCTAGGATGCTACGGCAAGCTTCTAGTCGTACACCTGGTGACTCTTCATAATGGATGGCCCAGAGCAGGAGGTCTGTCAGCTGGGGATTCACTTGGCCAATGTGACCCAAAGCTACAGAGATGAGAGGGCAGCATGTTCCACTGTCACTTAAAATGGAGTTGGCTATATCCTAACATCCAGAAATGGCCTTATTAACAAATAACGATGATAATATGTAGATAGCTGCCTGCTAAAGTATTACAAATATTAAGCTATTTTGTTAGTCCTGTCTCTTTTGGATGACAGTTAATTATGGGTTAGAGTAGGACATTCCCAAAGGATTCCTGTGGGAATGAGGGAGGATCCATCCCATCGTTGCCCATTAGGATAGGAGAATATACTAATTATTTATATAGGGATGAGATATGGGGCAGACAACTCAGAAGACGAGCCTAGTCAAGGAAAGACAATGGGGAAAGGAAACACAGTTATTTAACAGGTTTACCTAAAGCAAAGATGGTCAACAAGAGAAGGAATGCCAAAAATCCTTAAAAAGAAACTCTAGGAAAGTTTGAGGGTAGGGTTTTAAGTCAGCAGCTGTCTTCAGTCTGGTCTTTTACAGAGTCCTATAGTTGAAACCTCAGAGAAAGTGGATCCAATAGTGGATACCTACTTAGAATTTAGTACTAATTCTGTTGGCTGGGACTGTCTTGTTAGCCCTTTGCCTTAACAGGTTTGACATAAATCTAGACTCAGGATCCTTAATGAGAAATTAAAAAGAAGAAAATAATCTTCAATTTCTCAGACAAGAACTGAGAAGGTGTAACCATCTCTTCCCCTACATTCTACCCACTTCCTAGAGACAGTCTGGAGATTTATACCAGCATGTGGGAAGGTATTTGAGGTTGAAAAGCTGGGGCCGCTCCCATACTACCTTGAATGGCAAATGCCTTGATTTTCCAGTAAGGATCCATCTGTATCAGATTCAAAAGGCATTCCAGGACCTGGGGTGAATAAAAGGGCATTGTTGAGTGGAGAGGACTAGAGCAAGAGTGAACCAGAGACAGGGACCTGTCTTATCTCTAAAATGGGCTTCTAGCAATTCTGTGATAAATGAGCTAGAAGCTGAAGTACTAGCCTGCACACGTAGTGTATTAGCTGAATTATCTCCTGTCTAGATTGACTTTCCTCAGCCCACAGTTCTGTGGTCATACAGGCTTCTTTAGAACACCTGCAAACAGGTTTTTCCTTAATAACTAGGGATTATAACTCCATTCACTGGAGTTGATCCTAAAGCCCATAACTGAGGTGATCACAGGATTCAAGGATGTGCTCTAGAGTTAAATCTGGGCTGCCTGGGAGCTAATTGTGCTCTAACTGACTCATCGATTTGGCCAATCTACCCCCTGGTTCTGGTC
This sequence comes from Spilogale gracilis, assembly GCA_004023965.1. NCBI lineage: Eukaryota > Metazoa > Chordata > Mammalia > Carnivora > Mephitidae > Spilogale > Spilogale gracilis. Next base: position 2,002 of record PITA01017814.1, read on the forward strand.
TTTCCTTCTGGGTGTCCACAGAATGATGCATGTAGTATTCACAAGGGAAACTCAGGGTAATGCCCTCTTCAGGGCATTAATCAAGTAGGATGGGAATGTGTTTCTTTGACTCACCATCTTGTCGCGGATCTGCAGGGCACCTGCTGCCAAACAGGCTGCCCGCCGAACTGCCATGAAGTCATCAGAGAAGCAGTTCAGGAAGCTTGGGAGAAGCCTGGCAGTCATGAACTTGAGCCCACCAATCAGGGAGAGAGCTTCCACACGCTCTTGGAAATTTCCTTGACTCAGCTTGACTCTGGAAGGCACAAATGCTTTTATTTTGCCTCCTTAAACTTCTAGCATTACCACCACCACCACCACCACTAATGGCCTCAAGATAAAATCCAACCTCTGCAGGCCCTCCATTATCCATTTCCACCTTTTCCTCCTCAGCCTTAGGCCCACGAGGTTAAGTTTCACAGGGGAAAGATCTTAATTGTTGTACTTCAACTCTTATTACGAGCAGATGCTGGGCACTAAACTATGTTGAATGGCTCATAAAGTCAACTTTCATGTACCTCTTGCTACAGTCAAGTTCTCTTCACTGTCCTTACATGTACCACCTTCATTTTTGTATTTGTATTTGACTCCCAACCTGGAATGTCCTTCCTTCTCTCTGCCTATGTAGTCTAATCCGTCCTTCATGAAAGCTGACCTTACCGAGCGTTTGTGTAACTTGCCTGTATAATCAGAACTATGTCATATTTTTGAACTCTCAAACATCCACAACCGTGCATAACACCTAATGGACACTCTGATTCTTTCCTTAGCCACACTGTTAGTGTCTATAAGGACTAGTAATTTTTTATTTTTAAAATAATCTTGCAGTGGACCCAGTACGATGCTGAGCAGCTCAACAGATGCTGGCTGGCTGGATCCCAGGCTCCCTGAACACTTATAAATAGAAAAGTTTCACTGAGTTCATGTTAAGAGGTCTTACCTAATGGTGTTGTACACCTCTTTCCCAGAGCTCATTCGCCCCAGAGCTTGGGCAGCTGCATGTCTTACTTCCTTATTCCAGTCACTCAGCATCATCTGGATCAACTTACGTTTCATATCCTATAAATAGTAATAATTAGCTGCCATTTATTGAATGTCAGTTTTGTGCTTGGCACTGTGCCAGGTGTTTTTACCCATCACTTAATCCTCCCAAACAATCCAATGAAGCAGATTACCATTTACAGATGACAAAATGGAGGCTTAGGTTTACTTGCCCATGGTGAACCTGTTAGCTGCTGGACTCAAGGCCCAGTTTGTTTTCTAAGCCTACGCTTTACCGGTTGGTCCTACTATGTCAGGACCAACGTTATCTGTACCTGAGGGTTGACGGTTATACACTAATAGGGTGATACTCCTCCCAGTCTGCCTGGGACAGACCAGGACAGTTGGCCACCATATATATCTGCACCTCATTCAGAAGGGAAGAGACCAAGATAATTGCATTTGTAGTTCATGATGGTGTCAGTGTGCCCAAGCTAGTCTCCCTGCCTGAAACATCTCTTTTCCACCTCTATGTGGTGGAATGTTTCCCTACTGTTTCAGGATTTCTCTCAGAAACCATCTCTGTGAATTCTCCTCTGCCGACTGTAAGCACAGGGAATTCCTATAGTTTACAGCTGCCTGTTACATCTATTTATAACATTTACCAAGAAAAAGACAGTATTTTTGCATCCTCAGTGCTGGCATGGTGCAGAGCATGTAGGATGTGGTCAGACACTCCTTACTGAATGAGCGAAGGACTAATGGACATGGTGCCTTTCATTCCAGCAACCTGACGTGAAGTTCTCACCTTTGCCACATCAGTCTCCTGCCTGTTCTGCGAGTCTTTTTACTTTGAGTTGGAAATCCCGAGTGACAGGTGCTGAGGAGGTGAATGTGCATATGAATCAGATGTTGTTAAAATGCAGATTCTGGTTGAGGAAGCCTGAGGGGAGATTCTGCCCTCCTCACAAGCTCCCAGGCATGCCTGTGTGCTGGTCAGGACTTTAGAGGAAGGGCCCATGGCAACTGGGGCAGTATTAACCCAGACTAAAACATCTTCAGATGACTGTACCAAATGACCAGACTTTTGTGCTTTCCACTCAAAATGTGAGGGTCCTAGGGTGGAGGGTGTTAACTTCTGAGGGGAATGGTGGTGTTCTGGGCCATTTTGGAGGTATTAAGGAAAAGATACAGTGGCACACAGGAAGAAGAGGAAACCCCCGTTTGGACAGCTGAAGATGATTAAAAAATAATGGCAAGAAGCAAGTCAAGTGAAAGTTCAAATGATGGGTCAGGGTTTCCTCCACCTAGAAGTCCCTCTTCAGGTCCGTCCAAGTCTTGCCCAGCTGCTCCACACTCCCTCAACTCTTACTGACAGGTTCAGCTTACACTAGTTTCTCTCTCTGAAAAGTTTTAAGGGTGTACCATACATTTATCACTTGTTGAATCATTTGTATATGTTGGTATTGTTATTCCAACTATAATGTCAGTCTTTTTAAAGTAGGGACTGTGTTTTTTGTTTTGGTTTATTTATTTGACAGAAAGAAACAGCTAGAGAGGGAACACAAGCAGGGGGGAATGAGAGAGGAAGAAGCAGGCTTCCCGCCAAGCAGGGAACCCAATGCAGAGCTCAATCCCCAGACTCCAGGATCATGACCTGAGCCAAAGGTAGACGCTTAATGACTGAGCCACCCCAGGACCGTAGTTTATACCTTCTCTATGTGCTGAATACTCAGAGCCAACATAGACCCTAGTATGGTTAGGTTGTTGGGTAGTTTAAGTCAGTGCTTCTCAAACTGAGGAAGGACCAGTTTTGGCGGGAGTGGGCAGGTGAGGAAGGTCACTGGCTGGTATTTACACAGTACATTCATGTTAAGGCACTGTCAAAGTACTATAAGAGTTTCTAAATTCTCCTAGGCGTTTTTTTGCTTATTTCATTGTGAGTTACAACTGGTGAACTGCCACCATGCTAAGAAGGAGGTACCTTGAGTCAGAAAAACACGTTAGCATATGAAGATAATACTGGGTTAGGACTAAGGTAGCAAGGTAGGGACAAAGATCTGCTCAGTAAGAATGGGATACTAAATAGCAGCAAAAAGTGAAAGGGCTCCCCAGCCTCCTTTTGCTTCGACTTTGTGTCCCAGAAATACAGAAGTCTTACCAAACTGACGTTGCCATTGATCTGTGAGAGAATCCGACAGGCCATGATCCGGTCCCTCCACTGGTAACTGTTCAGCTCCACAGCGAGCATGGTATGTATCAGGGTCTGAGGCATAGAAGACTTAGGTGGATATTCCTGATAACGTTTAGAGATGCTAGAGCCTTGAAGAAGTATTAGATCCTAACATGTCATTCAGCCTAATTAATGTCACAAGTACATGAGGTACCCATCCCTAGCAAAGGAAAGAGTGGGTTTACAAGATACGGGGAACTCTTCTATCTGAGCCAACTGACTTTGGAATCCTAAATCAGGGAACAAAATAGATATAGTAACCTGAACAGAAAACCCCCAGGGCCTTTAACTATTTTTATTTCTAAGATATTTGTATATGCCTCAATCTTTGTGAGTTTCACATTTTTAAACACACTTGTAGGTCTGTGCAGTTTTCAGTGGTAAACTTCTGGCAGAAGCAAATTCGACGTATCACAACTCTTCTTGTATACACAGAAACCACCTGCAAGCTACTTTTCTCACCTTTGTCTCAGGTGGCTGGTGCCCCTTTCACCTGTATACATACCTCTGTACCCCAATTCACCCACACACTTAGTCCAGTCTTTTGACTATACTTACATCCTACTCAAACCACCTGCATTTTCGTTTTTGTTTTTTTAAGATTTTATTTATTTATTTGACAGAGAGAGAGATTACAAGTAGGCAGAGAGGCAGGCAGAGAGCAGAGGAAACAGGCTCCCTGCTGAGCAGAGAGCCCAACACGGCCTCAATCCCAGGACCCTGAGATCATGACCTGAGCCGAAGGCAGAGGCTTAACCCTCTGAGCCACCCAGGCGCCCATGCATTTTCGATTCCTTACATCAACTGACCTCAGACTCAAGTGTTCCCCATAACTTGGTTTCTCCTCTGACCCTGTAATGAACACATACCGTCTTCTCACTGAGATGGCTCAGGAGCATACAAGACTGGTGCTCAGTGTCATCATTCTTATTAAACAGCTGCTGGAGGATCCTCTTAATCACAGGGTATGAGACATCACCTTCCAGAGCCAAGCACTGAGCTGCAGCCCAGCTGTCCACGCTATTACCTGTTGGGTGGGGTGAAAAACAGCTATGTGTTCTCCCCACGGAGAGAACAGCCTCAGGGTGGGTACCTAAGGCCACCTGCCATATCTTTACTCCTCTGTGCCCCACTCATATAGAAATCAAAGCCTCTATTTAAGTGGATCATATCAAGGTTTAAATGTAGACTGAAAATCTTAACCTGAAAAGTCAAATCCTAATCTTGTTGGGTAACAGCAGCTACTCTTAGGTCCTGGGTGAGAGATACAGTTGTTCCTTCCCCCTAGAGATTGGGAAGCCTGGATTGGAGACTTTCCCCCCAACCCCAAGATTTTATTTATTTATTTGTTTATTTAAGAGAGAGAAGTCAAGAGAAAGTACAAGCAGAAGGTAGGGGCAGAGGGAGAAGCAGACTCCCCTTGAGCAGGCAGCCCAATGTGGGGCTCCATCCCAGGACCTTGGGCCCATGACCTGACCTGAGAGGCTTAACCAACTGAGCCACCCAGGCACCCTGGAGTGGAGACTTCCTTAAAGTTGCTGAGGTTCTATATGAAGAAGGCCAAACCAGTCAGCCAGTTGTCCTTGTCTGCCTACCCCCCACCCAGGGCCCCCAGGACAGGAAGGAACTGACACTCTTTCTGAGAGCAGTCAGGCACAGTTGGGCACCTGACAACTTTGTTGCTTATATTACTCTAACAGCGTTTGTGGACAATGCTAGTAAGTTAATGTGCAAAGATAGAACCATGATGTGTTCAAATGGTGAATTAATTTTCAGAAATTATTCTTTAATATTGTTGTGTCATCTTTTTAAATTGAAAGTAAATCTGTATGTGAGGCTCCTGGCTGGCTGTCAGAAGAGCATGATCTCAGGGTTGTGATTCCAAGCCCCATGCTGGGTGTAGAGATTACATACATACATACATATGTAAATAAAAAAATACCTGGGTGTTGTTAAGTGTCCAGCTTTTGATTTCTGCTTGCTCAGGTCATGATCTCATTGTCATGAGATCAAGCCCCACATCAGGCTCCGCATTGGGTGTGGAGTATGTTTAAGATTCTCCCTCTCTCTCTGTCCACTCCCTCCTCCCTATCTTGCTTTCACCTGCTCCCTCTCTCAAACAAATTTGTGTGAACCCAGGGCATGGTGTCCAGGCAAATTCTTCTCTGAAACATTTAGCCACCCAGGTACCACTAGGTGGCAGTGTACCTATTTTGTAAAAGTACCTAGGAAGCACTATCCCTGGATGTTCATGAACAAAACCCCAAAATCCCCACTAGAGTAGACCTCACAGAGCATGATATTGGAGAAGAAAGGATTAGAAAGAGCGGGTAGTGAGATGTCCTGTCTCTACTCCATATTCGCAGGTCAGAAGTGATGGAGTAGTTACTCACCCTTCAAAAGGACACTATGCATGATGTCCCTGGCGAGGGGGTTATGCGACTGGATGGCATATTGGCATAGTGCCGCTGCCATCCGCACATTGGCATTTTTGTCACAAAGAGCAGCCTCCAGGGCAGGCTGTAGAACCTCTGGCAAGGCCTGGACAGATGGGGCTTTCCCAGTCTCCTTGCCTATGATCAAAAGAGAAGCAGGTTAAGAGGGTGCTAGCCTCTTTGATTTTCACCAAAACCATTTCTTTCCCATAGCTGCATAGCGGTCGACCTCAGTCTCAGTTGTTGTTGCTTCCTGCTAGTTAATATAATTAGAGCTTAGCTGAGCCCTTGTAATGGGCAGGTGTTCATGGCTCCCTTCTGTGCTGGGTTTGTTGGATTCAAGCCCCAGAAGGTTTCCAGCTAGACTATGGCGACCTTCACCATTAGTTTTAGTGATGAAAATCAACCTATTTACCATATATATTTTTGTATTTTTAATAATAATAGCAATTATACTTAGATGGTGCTTTGCCATTTCTAGTGTTTTCATATTCAGTGTGGCAGTAGCTCATTGAAGTAGGCAAGACGGGTAGCAACTGCAGAGCTCACCTGAAATCTATCATTTCAGGAGTCTTTTTAGATCAAAACAGATTCACAAGACTCAGACCACACAAAGCACCAGTCTTCCGAAGGATCTGGATGGGAGAACAGTTTGCCAACAGGGCAGCATCAGGCATTCTTTCTGGCCAGAGTTCTTGAGGCACTTTGAACAGTTCCACAGAGCCTTCTAGGGATATGTGCTGTATTCTAGAATATGTGTTATAACAAGGCCACAGATCCAGTCCCAGGGCCCACAAAGGGCCTGCCTATTAGAAGTCGCAACTCGTGGAAGCCCAAGGGATGGCATCTCCTTCAGGCATTTCTGTTTCACTTACAGTTTTCCAGTCCAGATGTGATTTATTAAGGTTCATGTTTATCATAAGCAATGTTGCCTATAAAGAGCAGGGCAACAGGTAGGCATTTTAACTAAAGCTCAAATTCTCAGGTAGAAGGGGAAAGGGTCTGTTAACCTTTTGTCCACAATTATCCTCATGTTGGAGATAAGTAATCTGAAGCTCAGATAGGCTAACTGACTTCCCAAGAAGCAGCAGAGCTGGATCTGTAAGATTTTAGGATTTCTGCTCTTATTGTCATTGTGGGCTGTTAATGCCATTCATTAAGAATAGGATAGATGGGGGGTGCCTGGGTGGCTCAGTTGGTTAAGCAACTGCCTTCAGCTCAGGTCATGATCCTGGAGACCCAGGATCAAGTCCTGCATCGAGCAGGAAGCCTGCTTCTCCCTCTCACACTCCCCCTACTTGTGTTCCCTCTCTGGCTGTGTTTCTCTCTGTCAAATAAATAAAATCTTAAAAAAAAAAAATAGGATAGATGGGAATAGGTGTATTTTAGGGAAATAAGTAGAAGTCATATTGAGTATTTCAAAAAGTAATGAGTAAGTTTTCTTTGGGAAGGTATGGAGCAGAAAGAAGACAAAGGTTAAAATCTAGACACCTAGGATATGTGAAAGGGATCACATGAAGGCATAATTCTGGGGGCAGACAAGAGGGTTCTTTGTATGTATGTGGAAGATTTGGGGATAAGATTATAATATCTTGGCTGCCTATTGAAGGTTTTGTCTGTGCCCGGTACCACAAATACATTATTCATTTTATACCCAAGCAAATAAGTAGTTATAATAAAAAATGTGTATGTGTGGGGGCCACCTGGCTGGCTCAATTGGAAGAGCATGTAACTCTTGATTTCAGGGTCATGAGTTCAAGCCCCGTCTTGAGTGTAGAACTTATCTAAAAAAAAATAAAAATAAAAAAAAAAAGTGTATGTGTGGAAGCATATAGAAGGGACAATGACCCAAGTCTGGGTGGTGGGGCATGGAGAACTCAGAGGAGGTGACAGCTGAAAATTAAAGTACAAGTATAGAAGTTAATCAGGTTAAAGAGAAATGAAGAGTTTTCTGGCAGATGTGGCAGCAAATTCAGAAACTTTTAGCAAAAATGCCCATATCTGGGGGCGCCTTGGTGGCTAAGTGGGTTAAAGCCTCTGCCTTTGGCTCAGGTCATGATCTCAGGGTCCTGGGATTGAGGCTGCATCGGACTCTCTGCTCCACAGGGAGCCTGCTTTCTCCTCTCTCTCTCTGCCTGCCTCTCTGCCTACTTGTGATCTTTCTCTCTGTCAAATAAATAAAATCTTTAAAAAAATGCCCATATCTGAAACTCAGTTGCTAGAAATAAATGAAACTTTTAAAACGTGACACTTTTGGGCACCTGGGTGGCTCAGTGAGTTAAAGCCTCTGCCTTTGGCTCAGGTCATGATCTCAGGGTCCGGGATCGAGGCCACATCAGGCTCTCTGCTAAGCAGGGAGCCTGCTTCCTCCTCTCTCTCTCTACCTGCCTGCCTGTCTGCCAACTTATGATCTCTCTCTGTGAAATAAATAAATAAAATCTTTAAAAAAACAAAAACATGACACTTTTGTAGAAGTAAAATTAGTACCCACCACTAAGGAGAGTTCCTTGTCTGGTAGGAATGGCAGAAAAGTAAATGGACAGTTATGATGGAATGATACATATTAGGACAGAATATTATTAGGATGCTACCAGCAACAGAGAGGAAAAAGCACTAGCCCAGGCTTCACATAAATGGTATCTGAGGGCATTTGAGAAATAAGTAAGCCAATTGGTTTTATGTCCTTTATAAATTTTTTTTTAAGATTTTATTTATTTGACAGCGAGAAACACAGCTAGAGAGGGAACACAAGCAGGGGGAGTGAGAGAGGGAGAAGCAGGCTTCCCACCGAGCAGGGAGCCCGATGTGGGGCTCGATCCCAGGTCTCCGGGATCATGACCTGAGCCGAAGGCAGTCGCTTAACCAACTGAACCACCCAGGTGCCCCCTGGTTTTATGTCCTTTAAATAGCACTTGATAGTTTCTATCATTTGGGTCCTGTGTCTTATTCAACTGTTTCCTCAGATTATAGTTCTGGCTGTTGTAGATGAGAAATTCTCCTTTTAAACTACTTACTGCTAGTAAAGAAAAAAGCTATTGATCTTTCTTTTCCAAAAGATGGAAGACCATTGGAAAGAATGGCTAAGTCCTTAATTCATTTTATAAAGCTAGTAAAAACGAAAACTTCACAAAAATAAACTACTCATTTCACCTATAAATGTAGTAAGACATTCTAAAATATCAATAAATCAAACCCAGTGGAGTAACACAAGAATACTATACCATGATCTGTGAAGAGTCCAAGCATTTAACAACAGAATTCATATCCACAAATTAAAGGTGAGAAAATAGGAAATGGCTGGTAAAATTCAACAGTCATTTTTATAATAAATAGAAAAGACTACATGTATGTTGGCATATTATTTCCAAAAGCATGAAGGAAGAATGTGAAATGCCAAACTGAACACTGGTTATCCTGGGGAGCAGCATGGGGTGGGACTGGGAATTTGGGGGGGAGGGAATTACCTCCTATATTCCTCTTTTGCCTGATGAATACACAAAGAGGGAAGCAGAATCAGTAGAATCTATTGGTTACGGGAAGAGGAAGATTTTGTTCAGAATGACTCCCAGGTCCCTGGCTCAGAAATTAGATGGACTGTGGGGCTGCTGATTGAGGTTTGGAACTTGGGGAGGGGTCTATGGTGAGGATGTCTATCTTGGGTTTCAGATGTGCTCTTGAAAGAAGGGCTAAAATAGAGTTAGGAGGGGAAAATATATATATATACACACACAAATTATATGTAATTTGGGGCTATTACAAATGGGATCTCTCAAGAGTGGAACAATGTGAACGTACTTGAAGCTATGAGCAAACAAGAGGTAATAAAATGTAGTTCCAAAGGCACTTGACCAGAAGTCAGGAATTTAAATTTCATCTCTTGCCAATAAGCTGTGTATATTCAGGTCAGTCTCTGGGCCTGGGTTTCATTTGTAAAATAATCTCAGATAAGCTCAAAAGTCCACACCAGTTCTCATTGTCTATGACTGTGTGAGTTGCCTATATTCTCAAACAGTGAAGTTCTGGCTCTCACTTAAGTCCTCCTGGCTGGTGGCAATCCGGGGCCTTTCTAAAGCAGCTGTGGCACATGTGATGATGGCTTGGATCCGAATGTCATCATGCACGTCCACCAAGCCCCGCAGCAGGCCCTCTACCGTCTCATGGTGCCACTCGATGACTATGCCACAGGGAGGGAAAAGAGAAGAAAGTCATCTGGTTAGGGTTCGGTAGGCCCTTCCTCCTCGCACAATTCAAGCAAAACATTAGGTCAGAAGACTAAAGGGATATGGGGAAGATATTTCTCTGATGATCTATGTCCCCTGTTGGGCAGTTCCCAAACACTGCTATGTGCTCCCCTGCCCCATTCCCATCTTATATTTGGTCTCTCTTTGCTTAAATACCTCTTGTTATTGTTACTGTCTGGAAAATAAAGGGTTGACCTGGTTTTAGCTGTGTGACCTTGGATAAGTTACTTACCCTCTCTGAGCTTAATATTGCTCATTTATAAAATGAGAATGGTATTAGAACTTACCATATTGAGTTACTTTGAGTATTACATGAGTTAACCAGACAAAATATTTAACAAAGTGCCTGGCAAGATGCTAAGGACTCAACTGTTAATGATTATGGTTATCATTAGGTTGCCTTTGAGGTCTCTTCCATCTGGCTTCCAAGATCTTCCTCATTTCATTACTAACTTCTCTCTTTGTAGGTATCAAGCTTTCATTTCAGAGTTCCTACTAGTAGGTTTTACTCAGAAAATCTTTCAGCCCTTTTTCATTTACCTGATCCAGTACACATGATGGATTGCCTGTCCTGCACTAACCAGACTAGTCTCAAGTTCTGCAAGCCAGCAGCCCTGAGTCCTCAGACCTTAGAGCTTTCACCAGTCCTTGCTAGGCCCTTATTCTGCCCCAGGCACTCCACCTTCTCCTCCCACGTTGCCAGAGGCAGAGTGGATATATGAGAATCCCAACCCCACATGTGAATTTTGGAGAAGCGTTGTTTCTGCCACAGCCAACGACAGTTTCTTTTGATCACTAAATTTCCATTGCCTGGGCAGCATATTTCATCCTTCCCTTCATGCATCATTTATTGAGCATAAAGTTTCAGAAGCTGTATGACTTCTTTCTGTGAAGGGTCCTCAGTGTAGTGAGTGTACACAAATTTCTGAAGTAAAACCCACCCATGCAAAAAGCCTCCAGATACAGGTCAACTATCATTGTGTGAAAGGCTCTTCTCTAGTGACACCCTGATGGGGGAACTAGATTTATATTTTCACAAGAGAGGGATGGATTTTCATAGATTGAAAAACATGAGTCCAAGCTGAGACCCTCCTCCCTCAAGTGTTTACTGGGATCTCTGGACCCACCGCTGCCCCTTCACTCACTCAGAGTCCAGGCAGACTTCCATTCCTGCAGCATCCTCTGCAGGACCGCCAGTTCCCAAGCCACATCCTCCTTGAGTGATTCCTGCTTCTTTAGTTTCCCGGGCCTAACGGCAACATCCTCCTGGCCCACCTGGAGCAGTGGATCTCTGACCAGAGTGGGCAAAGCCGTCCAGCGTGGGGCTCCTTTCACAGGCCTGCAGGCTGTACAGTATGGCAATGTGAGGTCATCTTACCCCACTTCCCGAGACCCTGTGTTCCCAGCTAGCATTACATCCTACTCCTGACCAACACCAGGGCAAAAGAAAACTCTTGAGAACCAACTTTCCCATGATTATACAGGGAACTAAGTACAAGTCCCACAGGGAGTTAAGAAAAATCCTGATAACAGACATGATAAAGCCATGTTGGGTGGCGGGGGGTGGGGTGGGGTGTTTAGATACATACAAACCTTTCTATACATTTAATATTTAAAGACAAAATTTGTTTATATGTAATGAAGTTTCGCTTAAAATTCAGTATCTGCTATACTGTAATTTAGAGTATAACTGTCCATTCCTAGTTTATTAGGTTTGTTTTTGTTTTTTTTTTTTTTTAAGTTTATAGGGGCGCCTGGGTGGCTCAGTCAGTTAAGTGGCGGACTCTTGATTTTGGCTTAGGTCATGATCTCAGGGTCTGGGGTCAAGACCCATGTCAGGCCCCCGCACTCAGCAGGGAGTCACTTGAGCATTCTTTCCCCCTCTGCACTTCTCCCTGCTTGTGCATGCATACACGCTCTCTCTCAAATCTTTTTTTTTTTTCTTTTTAACTTTGTAAGTAATCTCTACAGCCAACCTGGGGCTCGAACTCATGACACCAAGATCAAGAGTCACATGTTCTGGCTGAGCCAGCCAGGTGCTGACTTTTTAGTGTTTATTTTTAATGTTTTTAATTGGGGAGGAGGAATACTGCTACAAAATGCCAAGTTTGAAAGATTTTAGCATCTCTGAGTTTTTCTTCATTATGACAACAACTGGAAATTTGAGGACAGAAGAACACATTATAAAAAGATAACTTAAAGTTATTATGTAAAAACCAGTTACAGGGCGCCTGGGAGGCTCAGTTGGTTAAGCAACTGCCTTCGGCTCAGATCATGATCCCGGAGACCTGGGATCGAGTCCCACATCAGGCTCCCTGCTCGGCGGGAAGCCTGCTTCTCCCTCTCTCACTCCCCTTGCTTGTGTTCCCTCTCTCGCTGTGTTTCTCTCTGTCAAATAAATAAATAAGTAAACAAAAAACAAACAAAAATAAAACAGTTACAGTTTTGTCTTCTAGACTTCATGATTTCCCTGATGTCAGATTCAGAAAGCTTCTTCCTAAGAGCAGTTGTGTGGAGAAGGCAAAACATATAAAAATGTTTCCATATTACCAAGTTCATGATGTGTGCATTGCTTATCAGTCTCATGCTCTAATCTGTCACTACCAAAGGTTTGTGTCTCTTTCACGATTTCATTCTAACATGTTTAGATTTGTTCTAAATCCATTCTTTCCTTTGAGCAAGAAAGGCAAAACCATTTCTTCTAATGTAAAATGAGTCTTGTGAGACTCCAGAGCAGTTTACCTCAGATGCCATACAGAGCATACCCTCCAATGGTTGTCCCCCAGCTCGGTCACGCTGGGTTTGTCATCCTGTCCAGGGCTGGCTTCCTTTGTGGTATTGGTTACGCAACCGGAGCGGTAGAACCACCTCTGGACAGGTCAGCTCCCGGTGGGTTGACACTATGATACTCCTCCACTTCTCTCCTCTCGGCCTGCTTGAAATCCCATTCCCGGAAGTGAGAAGTAGCTGGATTAGTCTAGTCCCTTTCCTCCTACATCCCCCTACTCAGGGAGTTAAAAAGGATGTGGTGAGAAAGCCTTGAATCTCTGCTATTTAACCTGTGTGGGAATAAACTGCACAACTGCCAACATTAATTTTACTTCCAGTCCTCGGAGTTGTAGGCAGGTTCAAACATATCTACTAGCCACATTCCACATCCAAAGTCCTCTGAAGGGAGCACACAGACAATGCTTTGGCTTCCTATGGGATAGAAGGCACAGTATACTTTGTTGGCAGAAACAAATGGTGCCTTTCACTTTGGATCAGAAGACCTGTGCTCACTACAGAAGAACTGTAATGATCTAGACAGTTTTATATCACAACTTGCGGGAAATTAAGGCTATATAGCAAGAAGTACACTTTGTGTCTTGAGAATTTTCATCATTTTAGAGAAATCATCTAAGTTTTTCAATTTAATCAAAATGGAGAGTTAAAAAATAAATCTACCCACACCTCCTAATTCTAGGAATTCTCCTTTTTCAGGTTCTTTCATATCTAGTATTTCCTAGATAAGAGTTATAAGAAGGTGTATCTATATTACTATTCTGACTTTACTTCTCCCAGATCAATTTCAAATATTTATTTTTTTAAAGATTATTTGAGAGAGACAGAGAGCATGACCAGACTGGAGGAACAGAGGGAGAGGAAGAAGCAGACTCCCCACTGAGCAGGGAGCCCGGCAGGGGGCTCTATCCCAGGACCCTAAGGTCAGACCTGAGCTGTAGACACTGAACTAACTGAGCCATCCAGGTGCTCGCATTTTTTATTTTTTTAAGTAGGCTCCACATCCAACGTGGGATTTGAACTCCTGACCCTCCTGAGATTAAGAGTCACATACTCCCATCAACTGAGCCAGCTGGAGTCCACAATTTCAAATATGATTTTATTTATTTATTTATTTATTTATTTATTTATTTATTTTAAAGATTTTATTTATTTATTTGACAGAGAGAGAGAGAGAGGAGGAAGCAGGCTCCCTGCTGAGCAGAGAGCCCAATGCAGGCCTCAATCCCAGGACCCTGAGATCATGACCTGAGCCGAAAGCAGAAGCCTTAACCCACTGAGCCACCCAGGCGCCCTCAAATACTATTTTAAAAAGGAAGTTTGGGAAAGATTTTATAGCTTCTGTTCATTGAATGTTCTATGTTCTGGGGAAAAGAGGGCAGGCATCTAGCACAGTAGGGGAAAAGTGTCTCTGAAGCCAGTGAGACAGATGGTGAGGCATCTGAATTCAGTAGGGGGATTTGTTTTTTTATAACAGCTGTGAGGTAGAATTCACATACTATAAAATTTGTCCTTTTAAAATGTATACAATTCAGTGGCTTCTAGAATATTCACAGAGTTGTACACCCATCACAGTGTTTAATTTTAGGATTTTTTTAAAGGTTTTATTCATTTATTTGACAGAGAGAGTAAAGGAGAGCAAGAATGACCAGAGGAGCAGTAGGCAGAGGGAGAAGCAGGCTACCTGCTGAGCAGAAAGCCTGATGCGGGGCTTGATCCCAGGACCCTGGAATCATGACCTAAGCCTAAGGCAGATGCTTAATGACTGAGCCACCCAGGCACCCCTAATTTTAGGATATTTTTATCACCTCAAAAAGAAACCCTGTGCAGATTCCTCCCTTCCCCTAGCAACCACCGGTCAACTTTCTGTCTTTGTGGATTTGCCTATTCTCAGAGGGGAGGGCATACATAATACAGTTGCCTTGTGGGGAAGGTGGTAATACCAATAATAATTCCTTGAGTTTGAGCACCTAATGGTTTATAAAATTCATTCAGAAAGTCACCTAAGTATCAATAAATATCACAAAATCAGTAAGTATTTCCAAAGGGCTTTACTGTAGGAATGATTAGCGTCTCCGCTCTAATGAAGCAGGGAAGCCCTAGAAGGTGACTTGCCTAGACTCAATCCGAGGCTTTGCTGGGGTGCTTTCTACTACTACCACTAGTTTCTGCACACGAAGGGGCCCTCCGGAACAGTGAAACTGCAAAGAAAAGTCATGGGACGTGGAAGCAGTCTCTTGGAGGATCAGCTCATTTCTTGGACATCTCCCTTCCTCCATCTCTTTCTCTTACAGAATTAAGAATGATATGCTTCTGAAACAAATCTAGAACAGAGGATGACCCTAGTACCTGAGGCAGGTATGGGCCTGAGAATGGAAAGGCAAGGTAGAATGAGCCCAAAAGGAAAGGCAGAGTGCTGGATCGAGGGTTTGATGTTCTTTCCCTGGAAGCATGGGAAGAAGATGGGACTTGCCTCATTGATAAGTACTGGCCCTAAATCTCTTGATTATACCTAAGTTTAATCTGATTTCAACTGAATAGATGTTCCACTAAGATTCTTCCTAGTTACAGTTAGTGTTTTATAATTTTGAGATGATTATTAGTAGGAAGGGACTGCCCTACATACTGGTGATACTCAGCCTATAAAAGAGGGTCCTTAAAGAAATAGCCCCGGGGTGCCTGGGTGCCTCAGTTGGTTAAGCGACTGCCTTCGGCTCAGGTCATGATCCTGGAGTCCTAGGATCGAGCCCCGCATCGGGCTCGCTGCTTGGCAGGAAGCCTGCTTCTCCCTCTCTCACTCTCCCTGCCTGTGTTCCCTCTCTGGCTATGTTTTTCTCTGTCAAATAAATAAAATCTTTAAAAAAAAAAAAAAAAGAAATAGCCCCATATCCAGAGCACCCTGGTGGCTCAGTCGGTTAAGTGTCTGACTCTTGATTTCCACTCAGGTCATGATTTCAGGGTTGTGAGATCAAGCCCCACTTGGGGTTTTGCGCTCAGCAGGGAGTCTGCTTGAGATCCTCTCCCTCTGCTCCTTCCCCTGTGCACATGCTCACATGCATGCTCTCGCGCTCTCTCTAAAATAAATCTTAAAAAAAAAAAAAAGCACACTTTCATCATCACCCCTATTACCCGCTTCCTGCTTACGTGCTTCAGGAACTGGCTGGGAAGTCCACCTTTCTGGGGTTTCAGGGAAGACTTTAGACAGCTGCTTCTTGTAGCAGTTGAGGTTTTCGAGGAAAATGTGGTCTCTCTTCCCACCAATCTGGTGGATGATCCGAACTTGATCTGTGAACAGATAAAGAAAGAAGGATTCCCTGGTACCACCGTCCTTCCTCTCTTGCTGGGTTTTCAGTCACCAGGATCACATCCAATTTCCTTCCGCCTTACTCTTTGCCCCAAAGACTCATGATTACCATGATATAGGGGCATCCTTTGAAGGTGACTGTTGCTCGGAAACAGGAGCTCATGGTCTCATAGAGGCTTGGAAACCAAGGAAGAACCTGTCTTAACTTACAGGCATTGTTGCCTATGAAAAGCTAAGTCCCACTTAAGGGGTATCTAATTCACTTCTGTTAAATACTTTAAGAAGGCTTTCAGCTGACAGTTTAGAAACAAGATGGGGGCAAGGAAGAATAAACAGCTTGGAACATGCAGACTTAGATCACATACCTTGGAAGCCCAGGCATGGAAAGGATAGCAAGATGGAAGGGGAAGGTAGAGGACATTTATGGAGCACTGAACAAGAAGCATTATAGATGCTTTCCTGTCTATTCTTTACTTGAAGTGCTTTTTTAAAAAAGATTTTATTTATTTGAGAGAGTGAGAGAGCCAAGCAAGGAGGAGAAGAAGCAGGGTACCTGCGAGCAGAGGGCCTGATATGGGGATTGATCCCAAGAACCTGAGATCATGGCCTGAGCTGAAGGGAAATGCTTAACTGACTGAGCCACCCAGGCTTTAAGTGCATTTTTGTTAGTATCATTTTATAAAGAAGACTCAGAGGGATTATATAATTGCTAAAGTTAGTAGGGAGGGGCTTAACCAGTATCCTCGGACTCCAAAGCCCATGATTTTTTTTCTAACATAGCCCCTCAATGGGGGATTACCTCAAATGGAGAAAAAGGAGAAGAGCAGAGAAGAGGCAGTTGTTCTTATTGTTCTTCAAGCCCTATCTTGCTTGCTTTACAACCCCACACTCCACAACCTCCTTAATAAAATAAAGGGAGGGGCGCCTGGGCAGCTCAGTCGTTAAGCGTCTGCCTTCAGCTCAGGTCATGATCCCGGGGTCCTGGGATCAAGTCCCACATCGGGCTCCCTGCTTGGCTGGAAGCCTGCTTCTCCCTCTCTCTCCCCCCATACTTGTGTTCCTTCTCTAGCTGTGCTTCTCTCTGTCAAATAAATAAAAATCTTTTAATAAATAATAAAATGAAATAAAATAAAAGGATACAGCCAGGGGCGGGAGGTGGGTGCAGGCAGATTCCTCCCCACTAGATACCTGCCTGCCCCCTGCCAAGATAACCATCCTGTGCTAGACATGAGGGGATGTTGGTCGTCTAGGGCCTGTTATCCACTGTGACTGTTTCATTCCCCGGCTGCCTTCTACCTCCCTGCTCCATGTCCCACTCAGCCCCCAGCACAGCACCCCAGCTCTATTACCAAAGTATATCTCCTGTTCAAAGGTGTTGTCTGTGGCGTAAGCAAACTTTCCAGCTCGAGGATTCACCTGCCGGAAGTGGCTCTGCTTTGAGGGCTTGCAAGTGTTCTTCTTTGCTTTGATATCCTCAGCAATCTCCTTGTTGCCAGGGGTAGTTTTAGCTGTCTGCACTTGTGGCAAGTAATTGGGCAATCTTAGCAGGAGGGAGAGGGAGAAAGGGGAAAGACAGGAGATGGACCTGGCAATCAGGCCCACAGGTCACTCCTCTTTAAGCTCACCTCATATACACATGAGCATCTGGAAAACTCCTATATTTACCCATTGGCTTTGCTCCCAAAGTGCCAAATGAATATTCAGGCCCACCAGATGGGCCTGTCTGCAGCGACCTTCCTCTTCCTCCAGTGGAGCCACTCCTGCAGCCACTGGGCGGCATGGCAGAGGGACCAGGCTCCCAGCAGTACCTTTTTTAACATGGCACCCTTAGAGGTTGCATAGACTCAGGGAAAAGAACCAATTCCTACATTACTTCACTTTATCACACGTGTGGTGATTTAATGTGTGTCTACCCCAGGGAACGGATCATAAGTTCCTTAAACGGTCCATGTCTCTCCTTTACGTTGCATTCCCAGCACTTTGAGGAGCAGAGGACCTGGCAAGGAGTGGGCAGGCAGTTTATGTTTGTCCAATAAACAAATAAATGGACTCCCACTTAACCCTGAGTTCACTTTTGGCAATCAGGTATTATCATAGCTCTGGGTTTTTCTTCTAGCTGCGAGTGAGAAGGAAGCAATCTGAGAAATATGCAGTAATCAACCCTCAGGTTGTTTAGTTCTCTGTCTGGCTGCCAGTTAGTTTTTGAGTCAGTGACACATTGGCTCCTCATTCAAAGTGAGACAAAACCAAACCTCTGAGCCTTGAGGTCTCTGCCTTCTCACTCTCAATATGCATACGTTTCTGGGACCACCTACATAGCAAAATAGCTCAGTCTGCTGGGAAAGGCCAAGAACCAATCCTTTAAAGGCAGTGGTTCTCAACTGGTAGTGATTTTGGTCCCTTCAGGGGACATGTGTCAATGTCTGGAGACATCCTTGGTTATCACAACTGAGAGTGCTGCTGGCACCCCGTAGGGTGCAACTGAACATAGCACAAGGTACAAGATAGCACCCCTAACAAAGAGTCATCCAACCCAGGATGTCAGAAGTACCCAGGTTGAGCACCTTACTTTAATAAGATCATAGAGAACAACTTGGCAGTGGCGTACATAAGAGGTCAGTGGGACAGTGTGTTCTGAAGGAAGGAAATGTGAACCAATCCAGGAGTCCCTGAAGGAGACCCAAGGGTTCTTAAAGGGGTGCCTGAGGCTGGTGTACCTATAATAAACAGGAAGCAGCAGCTCCGGCTTCTCTGTCTCCTGGGTGGGCAGGATAACTCTTTCATCCTCAAATTCTGCCGTTTCTTCTTCCTCTAGCTGTTTCAGTAGCTCCAGGTCGCTGGAGGAAGTAAGCTCATCCCGGATGTGGCTCCAGTCGTATTGCTGGTGCAGAAAGCTCTGCCACTTGTTGGGGGCTACTCCAGGCCTCTGAGGACGTTTGCTCAGGATCCATCGGGCGGTGCGCTTGTTCAGCTTTTCTAGCACAACAGCTTCCCAGGCTCTGGCCTCCCTCTCAGAAGGGGGCAGCCAGGCTTCCCTCTCCTCCAGTTTCACATCCAGAGATGGACCCGGCATGTCTAGATCCCTGCAGGGATGAGGGATGAGAGTGCAAGATTCTTCCTGGCCCACGCTTGCTGGCGTGGATTCCTTTGGCTGCTTCTTAAGACCGGCAGACCTTTCTGTCTTCACAGCTTGGGAGGTGACCCTCAACGAGGGACCTGAAGAACGCAAGGACTTGAAGCCGGTGGGTTTCTCACATCGGATCCTGGTGATCTGGGAAGGCTGGATGACGTGGCCTGCCTTGTAGAGGTGATCGAAGCTATACTGGCTGTAAGAGGTGCTGGGAAGCCCTCGCTGCCATACCACCTCCTCAGAGAAGGTAAGGTTTGTAGCAGCCTTTTTCAAATATTGGTTCTTGAGGTATGCACAGCGATGTGGGCTAAAGTGGAAGACTGGAGGTACACTGGACACGGAGGCACACTCTTCGTGTCCTGGTTTTGTGTGGAGAAAATTCATGCCCCATCCCAGCCGTGGGGGAAGTGACTGATGGAAATGGTGGGAAAGAAAAGTCTTTCGCTGTTGGGTTCTGGTCATTGTTTCCCAGCAAAAGCTTCCTTCCACACTGCCTGGTGCAGAGGCAAGCTCGGAGGTGTGACCAGGTACCTGTTGAGGGGATGGGAGGAACTGGTGAGAGCTCTAGGTCAGCAGAAATCGGTAGCCCATAGGAATACAGAAAAGAAAGAGATGAAAGACAGATGGGGGAGGGGGTCAGGGGAGTGGGGGAAACCATGTGCATTAGAAGGACAAAAGAAAGAAATGGTGCAACATTCTAAATGTTCCTTCTGTCAGCGCCTTGCTTCCAATTCTCTCGTTTGTCCCCAAAGTTCAGCCCCTCCTCTCCTTATGAGGGATGAGATTACTGCTTTTCAGCAGTATCCATGCTTCTAGTTTTCCTCAAATGTCGCTTTCTGTGTGTTTTAAGAGCTTATACCATAAAGTTCAGGCAACTTCACCTGGCCTTCAGGGTTTTTCATGAGTGTGAACACAGTATGTGGCGTTCCTCCCACTACCCTGTGGAGCTTCCTTCTGTGCCCTCTACCTGCAATAGCCTGTTCTCCACATTTGTCAAATTCTATCCATTCTTCTAAGACTAGGTCAGTTCCTACCCACTCCAGCACTTTTTTTTGACCTATCCAGACCTCTGTGTCCCACATTTTATAAATCACTCCTAGTCTATACCAGTTTTTTTTTTAATTCCAGTAGTTAATATACAATGTTAAATTAGTTTCAGGTGTACAATCATGATTGTATTCATGTACTTTCCATCCTGAAACTTCACACTGTTAATTATTTGGCTAACTATATTGCCCAAGGACCATGTCTTCTGTCTCTGCTGTCCTTCAAAATCAGCCAGTACCTTTCCATATTGCTGCATAGTCTTCATTGTTGAAGTGTTTAACAGCTACAGAATACTTTACCAAGTAGGTAAATCACCTTTTCCTTAATTATTGGGCAAGCTGTTTTCAAGTTTTAGCTAGCATGGAAAACACTGTAGAGAACAAATGCCTACATTTAGTGCATTTTTTTAAGGTTTATTTTATTTTAAAGAGAAGACAGTGTGTGTGTGTGCAGATAGGGAGAGGGGTTGAGGGAGACGGAAAGGGAGAGAGAATCTGCAGCAGACTCCCCTCTGAGTATGGAGCCTGACATAGGGATCAATCCCAAGACCCTGAGATCATGACCTGAGCTGAAACCAAGAGTCAGACCCTTAACCAACTGAGCCACCCAGCACCTTTACTTTTAGTGCTTTTTCAAATAATTTCCTTCTGAAGTCCCTTCTTGGTCTAATAATGATAACTGATGATTATGAAGTAGAGACATACCTCAGATATATTGAGTTTGGTTCCAAACCAGCTCAGTAAAATGAATATCATAATGAAGTGAGTCAAATGAATTTTCTGGTTTCCCAGTGCATGTAAAAGTTTGGTTTACACTATACTGTAGTTGACAGAATGTGCAATAGCATTATGTCTAAAAACCAACCAACTACTGTACTATAGTTGACAGAATGTGCAATAGCATTATGTCTAAAAACCAACATACATGACTCAGAGGGTTGAGCCTCTGCCTTCGGCTCCAGTCATGATCTCAGGATCCTGGGATCTAGGCCCACATCAGGCTCTCTGCTCGGCAGGGAGCCTACTTTCCTCCTCTCTCTCTGCCTGCCTCTCTGCCTACTTGTGATCTCTCTCTCTGTCAAATAAATAAATAAAATCTTTTAAAAAACCAATGTAAATACCTTAATTAAAAAATATTGCTAAAAAATGCTAACCATCATCTGAGCTTTCAGTGAGTTGTGATCAGAGATCACCATGACAAATACAGTGATAATGAGAAAGTCTGAAAGATTGCAAGAATTACCAAAATGGGACACAGACACACAAAGTGAGCAAATCCTGTTGGGAAAATGGCACTGACAGACTTGCTTGACACAGGGTTGCCACAAGCCTTCAGTCTATCAAAAATGGAGTATCTGAAGTGCAATAAAGTGAAGCACCCTAAAATGAGGTATGTCTGCACGTTATCAAGGGCTTTACATAGGGAAGATACTATGTTTTGTTTTGTTTTAAAGATTTTATTTATTTATTTGACAGAGAGAGAGATCACAAGCAGGCAGAGAGGCAAGCAGAGAGAGAGAGGAGGAGGAAGCAGGCTCTCTGCTGAGCAGAGAGCTCGATGCAGGCCTTGATCCCAGGACCCTGAGATCATGACCTGAGCCAAAGGCAGAGGCTCAACCCACTGAGCCACCCAGGCGCCCCAGCACAGTGTTTTTTTAATTTTATTTTTATTTTTAAAATTTTTAAAAGATTTTATTTATTTATTTATTTGACAGAGAGAGAGAGATCACAAGTAGGCAGAGAGCGAGAGAGAGGAAGAAGCAGGCTCCCCACTGAGCAGAGAGCCTGACACGGGCCTTGATCCCAGGACCCTGAGATCATGACCTGAGCCGAAAGCAGAGGCTTTAACCCACTGAGCCACCCAGGTGCCTGAAAGATACTATGGTTTTTGATGTGTATGGGAAGGAGCGGAGGCTCCAAATGGATAAATGAATTGCTTCCGGTCACACAGGCCATAGAAGAGGCAGGTTTTAAACCTCTCTGCCAGACTGCAACTCTAGAGCACTTAACCTCTGTGGCCACACTGGCTTTCCAGTACCTTCTCTCTTTAGAACTTGATTTGGTCCACTTTCTTCTATTAAACCTGACATGTAGGTATATTTCTTTTTGTTATGAGCTGCCTTTATCTAGTGTCACAAGGCCAGAATTGATAGTCTCACTCAAATTAAATAGTAATCATGTATGATTTAATTTTTGCACAGAAGACTAATTTAGTCATTCCATCTCTTACAACTATGAAAGTGACATGGCCACGAGGGCACGGAGTATTTTAAAAGTCAGACCGAAAAAGTGATGGGAAGGGTAGAAGGGGGTCACAAGTGACAATTTTCTGAAACAGTGCCTACACTTACTGGCTGAAGATGAATTATTAGATGAAAACAATATTCATGTGCTCGTGCCTTGTGTATTGCATAATAGAACATTTTATCATTATTTTTCAGATTTTATTCATTTATTTGACACAGAGAGAGAGCATAAAGCAGGGGTCATGGCAGACAGAGGCTGAGGGAGAGGCAGGCTCCCCGCTGAGGAAGGAGCCCCAATGCAGGGCTTGACCTGAGCAGACAGCAGCCGCTTAACTGACTAAGACAGCCAAGCGCCCCACATTTTATCATTCTTAACATATCAGTGTGTCGATCCTTGCTCCCCAGGCAGGGGACATTTTGATCCTAAACACTTGAAAAATGGATAAGGACTGGTTTCATCCCAAGGTGACTCTACAGAATTAATCATCATCAGATATAGATACCCTTCAGCAGGTGGCATATGGAATCTGGTTACAATGCCAGCATCCCAGAAAGAATACTGTATTAGCATTATCGGTTATTATAAATTGTCAAGGGGTAGTTGAAAAGAAGGAACCTCCTCGTGTGTTTTGAAAAGGAAGGAGGACAGGACAAAATGTCAAAGGCTTTGATCGGAAGAGGCTTGTCCTAGATGAACTTAGGGACAGAAGACAAGTATAAGGCCAGGTTCTGTACTTCCCACCCCACCTGTTTTGCTTCGGTTTGCCAGTCTGAAAACAGAATTTGATATCTGTTCTAATTTAGTGTTGATATAAAGATCAAAATTAGGGAACATGTATGGAAGTTCTTTTGCAAGCTTCATAGTATTACATAACTGGGAAGAATTATCATTGATTTAGAGCACAGACTGTGCCCCTAGAGGTAAGTTTCTGGGGTCCTGTTAGACGGTGCATTGGGTACTTAGGGAACAGGTTAGGAATCCTGGGGCCCTTGGCAATTAAAAGAGAAGGTGGAATAGAAAGGGAAGAAAAAAATCTCTGTATGGAGTTTGGAGGCTCCATATTATTCAAACTTAAATGTTATCTAGACCAACATTGAGGCAAGGTCCTCTCCCAACAAATGGCCCCTTAAAAACCAAAAGCAGGGGGTACCTGGATGACTCAGTTGCTTAAGCTGTCCAACTCGTGATCTCAGCTCAGGTCTTGATCTCAGAGTTATGAGTTCAAGCCCTGTGTTGGGCTCTGTGCTGGGAATAGAGCCTAATTAAAAGTAAATAATTTTTTTTTTTAAAGTGCCAAATCAGTGTGGGATGTCCCAGGTGCCTTTATGTACGGACAGCATAGGAAACTGAGGGTTCAGGTCATGATCCCGGGGTCCTGGGATCAAGCCCTGCGTCTGGCTCCTGCTTAGCGGGGAGTCTGCTTCTCCCTCTCTCTCTTCTCTTCTGCTCTTCCCCCCACCCCCTGCTGCTCATTCTCTCTCTCAAATAAATAAGATCTTTAAAAAAAAAAAAAAACCAAAGTGGCGCCTGGGTGGCTCAGTTGGTTAAGCGACTGCTTTCAGCTCAGGTCATGATCCTGGAGACCCAGGATCGAGCCCCACATCGGGCTTCCTACTAGGTGGGAAGCCTGCTTCTCCCTCTCAGTCCCTCTGCTTGTGTTCCCTCTCTAGCTGTGTTTCTCTCTGTCCAATAAGTAAATAAAATCTTTAAAAAATAAAACCATAAAAAAAGAAATTGGACATAGAGCATCCTGTAGTCAGTCAAACCTGGCTTAACTGCAGACCAGGTAATCTGGTAAACAGCCATCACCAGCATTGTCTCTGCACCTCTAGGAACCTGGCTAGACAGGCAGGAGTCAGGTGGGAAGAGTCAGGCCACATGCCTCCAAGTAAAACCTAATAGAAGAATCTAAATTGCAATGAGTGATATCTCAAAGGTTTTAAATTTAGTTCTACCTTTTGTTTCACCTTCCCAGTCCCCTGCCTTCACCCCCTGGTATGGGACCTTTAATCTGCAGAAATAATTGAGGTAGGCTGAATAATTCATGCTAAAAAGAGTAAGTAATACCTTGCTTTTTCCTTGTTATTCAAGCAGCAGAAACCACCACAGGAAGCTAAAAAGCAATAAACCTTATTAGCACAGTATCTGTGAGAGCTTTTAAAAAGAAATACTCTTATGTCCACCCACAGAGCCTGGAGTTGTTTTTTGTTGTTGGTTTTTTTTTTAAGATTTTATTTATTTATTTGACAGAGAGATCACAAGTAGGCAGAGAGGCAGGCAGAGAGAGAGGAGGAAGCAGAGAGCCTGAAGAGGGCCTTGATCCCAGGACCCTGAGATCATAACCCGAGCCATAAGCAGAGGCTTTAAGCCGCTGAGCCACCCAGGTGCCCAGAGTCTGGAGTTTTAAGGTAGGGCCTAGGATGGTCAGCTTCCAGGACCGTATTAATGGTTTAGGACCTTCTAGATAAAGATTGTTTGAAGAGTTGTTAAAATGCAGAATCCTGTGTCCTACATCTTAGAATACTGATTCAGTAGGCCGCAGGTGGAGCCTAGAAATCTGCATTTCAATCAGCTCTCACAGGAGTTTATACACATTAGAGAAGCCACAGCCCCAACAGGTATCTATGGGGGGTATGAAGGAAGCTTAATGGTGGTGAGAGCAGGATCAGAGAACGCAGTCTCTTAATCTGGCTTGTTTCAGACCCCTCCCCTGCTGCCTCTTTCTCATCAGGAAGTTCCTTCATTATCCCCTACTACTTTCTAATTCCTGTCCCTTGCCATGCACTCACACAGATCTACTATTGTCTCCTGAGATTACTACCGAAACTCTGCCCTAAATGTGATTCTGTTCTCTTTTATCTTACAGATTTCAAAACTGAGACCCAGAGAGAAGAGACACTACGAAGATCACAGTACTGGTTAATCCCTGAAGCAATCCTGACCCTTTTGACACCTAATCCAAAACTTTTCAACTACTTCAGACTGCCTCTCATCATTCAGCTGACGCTTAAAGCTCTTTTCAGATACTGGTAAAGTAGCAGTAGTTTGAAATTACCTCAAGATGCCCCCCCCCGCAACCCAGTCTTCAAGAGAA
The DNA here is from genome assembly GCA_004023965.1 of Spilogale gracilis. Classification (NCBI taxonomy): domain Eukaryota; kingdom Metazoa; phylum Chordata; class Mammalia; order Carnivora; family Mephitidae; genus Spilogale; species Spilogale gracilis. Next base: position 27,536 of record PITA01017814.1, read on the forward strand.
AGCAAGCTTCTGCATCTTCAACTTTCCTTAGTTTCTTAGGTTCCAAAGCTGTTTATATTGGTTACTAGGCAACCACCTCTTTAGAATTCCAGGGGTCTACTGACAGAATTTGCGGGTTCAATCAGTGGTATCCTCAGTTATTTAATTTCCTTTTCTAAACAACTTTGGGAAACCGCACTGTATTTATTGATTGATGGTACAACAGACTTCTTGGTCATCCTTTGAAAATAAATCTCTAAGTCTATGCAGCTCACTGTTTTTTCCCCCTGAAGGGTTCATAAGCCCTGCTGAGAAAGAGGCAAAGCAGGGAACACAGAAACACCCAGCTCTGGCATGCTTCAGATTATTAGGCTGATAGAACAAACAGTAAAGTAGAATGGGTCTGTCTTTGAGTCTTTTCCATCACCCTTTCATCTCCACCTCCATTTAATCTCCTTTGATCACATAGTTCAATTCTCTCTCTCCTGCTCCCCAACTCCTGGCTAGATGATCAGCTAGTGATACTGTTTTTACAAGGGGACTCTTCAAATTCCATATTTCTACTGGTAAAATCCCAGGCCTCCAGAATACGGTCTTCAGGAGTTATTTGTCCTGACAGCAGGAAAGATTTCTGGGCATGAGGTTCTGTCTGTCTTATTGACCTGGGGCTGTTCAAGTGGTCACCATATCTTGCTGACTAACTTAAGCACTCACTTTAGTGCCTGGGCTCAGGTGGCGCTCAAACCCTGGGACCCTTAAATAAAATCTTAAAAAAAAAAAAAAAAGACCCTGGGACCCTTAAAAAAGGGTGAAAAGTCATGTTCTCTGAGATGAAAAGACTGAAACACTTAAAAATTCAACAGAATTACCACATAATCTAGCAATTCAACTACTCATGAGTATATACCCAAAAAAAATGAAAGCAGGGGATCTTAAACAGGTATTTGTACATCCATGTTAATAGCAGTGCATTTACAACAGTCAATGTGGAAAAAAACCAAAATCCATCAGTAGATGAATGGATAAATAAAATGTATTGCATGCATACAGTAGACTACTGAGCCTTAAAAAGGAGGGAAATTCTGATACAAGCTACATATATGGATGGACATGGAAGACATGCTAAGTGAAATAAGTCAGACATAAAAGGACAAATACTGTATGATTCCACTTATATGAGGTAACTTAACTAGTCAAATTCCTCGAACAGAAAGTGGAATAGTGGTTACCAGGAGCTGCAGGGATGTTCAGCTTAGGCGATGAAAGAGTTCTGGAAATGGACAGAGGTGATGATTGCACATTACTGTGAGTATACTTAACTACACACTTAAAAATGGTTAAAATGATAAATTTTACATTTGTATAATACCATTTTTAAAAACCCTATTTAATTATGAAAGCTGTGTTCTTTTTTTTTTCTCTCACTTTTTTTTTTAAGTAGGCTCCACGCCCAGTATGGAGTCCAAAGCGACCCAAAGATCAAGACCTGAGCTGAGATCAAAAGTCATATGCTCAACCAACAGAGCCACCCAGGTGCCCAGCCATGTTATTTCCTGTAGAAATTCTGGGTAAAGAAGAAAATTAAAACTACCCAAAATACCCCAAAGCCTAAAACACAACAGTGTGAATAACTGCTGCCTAGTTTGTTTTTTTTAATGTATTGATACATAATTTTTAAGGTTATATGGATCTCTGCCTGCTTTCAATGTCATGAAAGTTTCCCCATCATATTCTGCTATAGCATCTCTAATGGCTACACCTCTTCTGCTACATCACTGCATCACAATTAAATTGATTAAACCAAATTTATATTGCTAGTTTATTTCTAACTTTTCCTCTATTAAAACAACAATATGATAAACATCTTTATAGCCAATATATACATACACTCATGAATACTTACTTAGGAGAAATTCCTTGAAGTGGAATTGTCAGTCAAAGGAAATGCACCTTTTAAACATTTTTTTTAAAAGATTTTATTTATTTATTTGACAGAGAGAAACGCAGCAAGAGAGGGAACACAAGCAGGAGGAGTGAGAGAGGGAGAAGCAAGAAGAAAAAAAAAGAACACAGCTTTCATAAGAATGTGGGGCTTGATCCCAGGTCTCCAGGATCATGACCTGAGCCGAAGACAGTCGCTTAACCAACTGAGCCACCCAGGCGCCCCGTCCTTTTAAACATTTTTAACCAGATTGCTCTGAAAAGGTCATACCAGTTTATACATGCATCCACAGTGTATGAGGATCTGTTTTACAAATCTTTAACATAGGACATATCATGTGAGAACAATTAAAGCATAATGATTCAGAGCACAGACTGAAATCTGATTGCAAATATATAAATCCCAGTATTTCAGGACACCTGGGTGGCTTAGTTGGTTAAGCATCTGCCTTTGGCTCAGTCATAATCCCAGGATCCTAGGATCAAGTCCTACATCAGGCTCCCTGCTCAGTGGGGAGCCTGCTTCTCTCTCTGCCTGCCACTCTGCCTACTATGCAATCTTTCTCTCTCTCTCTCTCTCTGATATAAATAAATAAATAAATAAATAAATAAATAAATAAATAAATAAAATGTTTAAAAATAGATAAATCCCAGTATTTCTGGTTGTTTTATCTTCAGCAAATCACTTCACCTCTCCCTCCAGGCCTTAATTTTCTCATAAGGTTCTTGAAAGGATTAGGAACTATTATTATTTACTTTCTGTGCACAAAATATACTGAAATATCCCAAAGAACCAGTGCAAAACTAACTAAAGCTACAGGGAATTACATGATTAATAACCAGCAGGACATGAGAACATTTGAAACTAGGCTTTGCTTGGAAGGTCCTAGAGGGGTGGTCTTATGGGGAGCAGTGTTTGCAAACATCTGTTGTGGGCTTGAATCGAGCTTACACATTTTGCAGGTTTCTCTAATAAATATGAAAGACATCATGTATGTAAAATCAAATACAAGGTCTTAAAAAGGGCCGAAGTAAGGTTGATGAAAAATCCACCACTAGGTGGAACCCACCCATAGCTTATGAAAAAGTGGGGAAAAGGTGAGCGGTACCAGATGAGAGGGAGAGATATTGCCTAAGTATAGCAACTCGACAATGCAGTGTAATAACTATGATCTCATTTGGCTATTTTTACACCTACAAGAACAAAAAGCCGGGTCACACAGCTAGTAAAACTCCAGCCCTCTTAAATGTGGGGAAGGTGTGGAAGATAAACCTGTACACAGGTAATACACAAGCAAAACACTATGATAATTAATAAGAGGAAATTACTCAACAAACTGATAAAACTCAATTCCAGTCCTGCCGTCCTCTTAGCTGTTAAGAATTTGGCCACTGGAGGGGCTCCTGAGTGGCTGAGTCAGTTAAGCTTCTGCCTTCGGCTCAGGTCCTGATCCCAGGATGAGCCTCGGATGGAGCTCCCTGCTCCGCGGAGAACCTGTTTCTCCCTGTCCCTCTGCCCTCCTCCCATCCCCCACTCGTTCTTGTGCTCAATCTCAAGTAAATAAAAATCTAAAAAAAAAAAAAGAAGAAAGGAAAGGAAACAGGGTGGAAAAATAAGAAAAACCCACTCAAAATTATTATTATTTTTTAATTGGCGGCTGAAGACTCTTGGCAGCCATAATGCTTCAGAGCTAGCCTTTCTTCGGCAAACACTGCACGGGCCGATGAGCTTCTCAGAAGCAGAACTAGGAAACTCTTACCCCGATAAAGTGCAAGTTTTTCAGCAGGTAAAGCAAGTTCATATGTGTCATTTTCGCTCTTGCTTTTAAATTTTAAGTCACTGACCTGGTAGGACAGGAATCAAGCCCTCCAAGTTCAATTTGGCGGGTTACTCGGCCCCACCGGTGCTTAACCTGCAGATGAGGCAACCCGCCACTAGGGGATCTTCGAACAGTTTCTAACTTTCTTCACTGCCCTGCTCCATTGACGCGAAGACCGAAATCAAAAAGCAATATGGTAGCCTCCTCTGGCGCTATCCTGCGAGCTTCCGGACTCAGCCGATGGGGCCACCTGCCAGGGTCTCCAAAGCTGTGGGCTGGTGGCCGGGTGTCTTGGGCCCCTGCGCGTAAGACTGCGACCTGGAGCCTGGAGCCCGCGGGCCGCTGCTGCTGGGACGAGCCCGTGCGCATCGCCGTGCGCGGCCTGGCCCCGCGACAGCCCGTCACGCTACGCGCGTCCCTGAGCGACGAGAAGGGCGCGCTCTTCCGGGCCCACGCGCGGTACCAAGCCGACGCCGGCGGCCTCCTGGACCTGGCGCGCGAGCCCGCGCTGGGCGGCAGCTTCGTGGGGCTCGAGCCTATGGGGCTGCTCTGGGCCCTGGAGCCCGAAAAGCCCCTCGTGCGGCTAGTGAAGCGGGACGTGCAGACGCCCTTCGCGGTGGAGCTGGAGGTACTCGACGGCCACGAGCCTGACGGCGGGCGTGTCCTGGGCCGGGCGGTGCACGAGCGCCACTTCCTGCGTCCGGGCGTGCGGCGGGAGCCGGTGCGCGCGGGCCGGGTGCGCGCCACGCTCTTCCTTCCCCCAGGTGAGCGCCCCGGGTCCCAGGCTGCCCTGTCTACCTTTCTCTTGTGTCCTTTACTTCTACTGATAGTAAGGAGGTGGCTTCCAACATTGCATAGGCCTGGTGGGGAGGGGGCTCTACCTCTCCAAAACTGAGAGGTCAGAAGACGTCGTAAAGAAAGGGAAAAGACAGTTATAAATGAAAGCGAAAACATTTATAGGAAGTTCCAAGTCTTTTTTTTTTTTTTTTTAAGATTGTATTTATCTGAGAGAGAGCAAGGTGGAGGCTGAGAGGGAGAAGCCGACTCCCCGCCGAGCAGAGAGCCAGATGGGAGGCTCCATCCCAGGACTCTAAGATCATGACCTGAGCCGAAGGCAGACGCTTAACAACTGAGCCACCCAAGCGCCCCCAAAATAAAATATTTTTAAAAAATAATAATTGAAGACTTGGAACTACTGGGCGCCTGGGTGACTCAGTCGGCCTTCGCCTCAGGTCATGATCCCGGAGTCCCAGGATCGAGCCCCTCATCGGGCTCCCTGCACGGTGGGAAGCCTGCTTCTCCCTCTTTGTGTTCCCTCTCTAGCTGTGTTTCTCTCTGTCAAATAAATAAATAAAATCTTTTAATTTTTTTTTTTTTTTAAGTTATAATCGCTACGTCCGAGGTACTGCTCAAACTCACAACCCCCAGGATCAAGAGTCCCATGCTCTACCGACTGATCCCGCCAGGTGGCTCCCTTTTAATGATTTTTTTTTTTAATGGTTTCTCAGTACAGCAACTTCTAACACTCACAGCATATTAAGATTTAAGAAAATTAATATGAAGGGGGCACGTGGGTGGCTAAGTCTGTAGAGCATGGCTACCGTTGGCTCAGGTTGTGATCCCAGGCTCCCTGCTCAGCGGGGAGTCTCTCCCTCCTTCTGTTGCCCTGCCCCTGCCTCACTCGTGTGTGTATGCTGGCGTGGGCTCTCTCTCTCTCTCTCCCCCCCCCCATCTCTCTCAAATAAATAAATAAAATCTTTTAAAACAACAAAACCCAAAAGCAGTTTTATTCATTCAACAGTTGAAGGACGGGTTTCCAGGCTGGGTTTCAAGTCTTTGGAGATAATGAATAAAGTCACCGACAAACTCTTGCATACGTGTTTTTGTGTGAACACAAATTTTCATTTCTCTTGGGTGCATACCTAGGAATGAGATTGTTAAATCAAAGGGTAAGTACGTGTTTAACTTAAGACATTGCTCAGCTGTTTTCCAAAGTGGCTGTAATCATTTTTGCATTTCCACCAGCAGTGTTCTTTCTACCTGCTCTGTAGCATCTGGCATTGTCAGCTTGGGGGTGGGAAGCAGTGGAAAATGATTTTGCTCTTTTCATTGTCTGCTTGTAAATTATTTTTAATTACAAAAGTAAGGCATGCTTTTTGTAAAAAATCTGTGGTGCTTTGAGGCTCTGGGTATAGGGGAAATGTGGATTGAGCCTATGCCACTGTCTAGATCTTTGAAGACCAGAGGTCTTCTAGCATTTCTGATTGTCAATAGAAAATTTTGACATCACCAAGTAGGGAACACAGGGCTTTTGACACCACTGCAGAGAGTTTCCGGAATAGTTTTCTGTTTTGTTTCTTCCAAAGAACCAGGGCCCTTTCCTGGGATTGTGGACATTTATGGAGTTGGAAGTGGCCTTCTGGAACATCGAGCTAGTCTGCTGGCTGGGAAGGGTTTTGCTGTGATGGCTCTGGCTTATCATAACTATGAAGACCTCCCCAAAGGCCTGGAGATCCTCCACTTGGAGTACTTTGAAGAAGCTGTCAACTATCTGCTGGATCACCCTCAGGTTGGAACTTCTCTAGGTTTTATGATCTGTGTATCAGTGTCTTCATAACTGCTCTTAATTTTCACAGAATGTGACAAATTCACCACAGCCACTCCCAGGCTCCAACACACACTACTATTTAGTCACTTCTCATAGACCGTTTCTATGCAATTTTATGTTCTTATATTCCTGCTAGAAAAGATGTTCTTAGTTGGTTTGGAATTTTGTCTTTTGATTTGATTTTTTTAAGGTTTTATTTATTTATTTGACAGAGAGAGATATAGCGAGAGAGGCAACACAAGCAGGGGAGGGTGGGACAGGGAGAAGCAGGCTTCTCACCAAGAAGGGAGTCCAATCTGGGGCTCGATCCCAGGACCACCGGAGCCAAAGGCAGACACCTAACAACTGAGTCACCTAGGTGCCCCATGGTTTGGAATTTTAAATCCCAGTATTTTAAAATAGATCACAATAAGCCCAGACATATTTGAGAACCCTGGCTTTGATAGAGGAAGTAGAGGGAAAGGGGACAGGAATCACTATCTCCAGAAGACCCTAGGTTAAATGTTTGTGCATAACAACCCTCTCTTCCTTGTGGTACCTCCAAGAGCACAGTATTAAGTATTAAAGAAGAACTGGGCAGCCAAAGAGCGTAGGTACTAGGAAGTGTTTTGAGGGTTATAGGCTCAGGGTGTCAGAGCATCAGGAGATAAACCTTGTTTACTTTACAATTCAGAGCACAGTGGACAGGAAGCTTTGGAACTCTTAGAAAAGGTGATAGTGTACAGTAGCACCAGCATGAGATGTGGACAGACAAGAGTTGAATGTAAGTTTTGATTTCACCAATTGCCAGCTAGCCTCATGATGTTGTGGCCCCTCTTTCCTCCTCTGAAAAGTTGGGATGATAATATGTCATTTAATTTCCTAGTAGTTTTTCTCTAGGAGGGATAAATGGTTGAAACCAGTCACAGGTGCTGTTGTAGAAGCCATAAGAAGAAAAAGACTGCTGTTGAGTGGTGAATCAGAGGGCCATTTGTAATAGATGTTGGTAACTGTGGCAAAAGCACAATAGTACAGACCCAAACTACCCTAAGGGGATGAGATAGAGAAGGGAAGACAAATAGAACAACTTACACAATTGGTCCTCACAAATTGTGCTGTGAAAGAGAGTAGAAAACTAGGGCAGAGTGGATGTGAGGTCAAGGATTTGTTATGAGAACACAGCATTAAGTAAGCCCATGGGAATGGGCTAGTAGTGAAGAAAGTGACAAAGGAGAGAAATGATGTAATTGTAGGAGCAAGTCCTGGAGAATAAGAGTGGGAGAGATTCCAAATGCAGGCAGCAGGGGGCCTTTGATAAGCACAGAGGTACTCTGGAAACCCAAGAGAAGGCAAAGAGCTTAAGCTCCTGTAGAACTAAGTAGATTCCACAAGGTTAAAAGAAGTGGAGTTCCTACTGGAGAGCTTTATTTTCTCCATCTGGTGTGAAGAGCTGACAGTAAAAGGGAACAGGGTTACAGGTTAAGAGGCTTGAGGTTGGGGCACCTGGGTGGCTCAGTTGGTTAAGCAACTACCTTCGGCTCAGGTCATGATCCCGGAGACCCGGGATCAAGCCCCACACCGGGCTGCCTGCTCGGCGGGAAGCCTGCTTCTTCTCCCTCTCTCACTCCCCGTGCTTGTGTTCCTTCTCTAGCTGTGTTTCTCTCTGTCAAATAAATAAATAAAATCTTTAAGAAAAAAAAAAGTCATCTTTAAAAAAAAAAGAGGCTTGAGGTTGTAGTAGAGGTATGACATGGTCTTTTGGGAAAGTGGAAAGCAGACGTAAATGAAATGTGGCAGGATGGATGGGAAGAATGGGTGCTGAGAAGCCAGAGTATTTAGTATATCCTCCACATAGTTGCTGAAGTCACCAAGAATAATGATGGAGAAATTCCAGAAAGGAAGATAGAGAGGAAGAGTAAGTGAATACCCTAGGACTGCAAAACTTGTCAAGTGGTAGAGCCCAGATTCAGGCTCAGTTGCACCTGTTTTCCAGTTCCAGGCACTGCTTATCACACTGTACTGTTCATGGCCTCATTCTCCTTCCTCCTCTGTCCTTTTTTCAGGTAAAGGGTCCGGGAGTTGGGCTGCTTGGCAGTTCCAAAGGAGGTGATCTCTGCCTCTCCATGGCCTCATTCCTGAAGGGCATCACCGCTGCCGTTATAATCAATGGCTCTGTGGCCAATGTCGGGGGAGCCTTACACTACAAAGATGAGGTTTTGCCCCCTGTGGGCTTAGACCCAAATCGAGTAAGGCTGACAAAAGATGGTTTGGCAGACATTTTGGATGTCCTGAACAGCCCCTTGGAAGGAGCTGACCAGAAGAGTTTCATTCCCGTGGAAAGGGCTGAGAGTGCCTTCCTGTTCCTTGTAGGTCTGGATGACCACAATTGGAAGAGTGAATTCTATGCTAATGAGGCCTCTAAGCGCTTACAGGCCCATGGTAGGGAGAAGCCCCAGATCATCTGTTACCCTGGGACAGGACACTACATTGAGCCACCTTACTTCCCCATGTGCCTGGCTTCCCTACACACCTTGGTGGGTGGTCCTGTCATCTGGGGAGGGGAGCCCAGGGCTCATGCCATAGCCCAGGTGGATGCTTGGAAGCAGCTTCAGACTTTCTTCCAAAAACACTTGGTGGGGAAAAGTTAGGGGCACTCTCCTATATAACCCACTATTTGAAGGTTAGGAGACTAAAAATGCTAAGTAGCAACAGTTAAAGACAGCTCACCTGATGTATTATAACACTTTGGGGTTTTTATTCCTTTCTCTTTAAATGGCGTTATCATTAAAAATAGTCTCTTGGGATGCCTGGGTGGCTCAGTTGGTTAAGTGACTGCCTTCGGCTCAGGTCATGATCCTGGAGTCCCTGGATCAAGCCGCATTGGGCTCCCTGCTCGGCAGGAAGCCTGCTTCTCCCTCTCTCACTCCCCCTGCTTGTGTTCCCTCTCTAGCTGTGTTTCTCTCTGTCAAATAAATAAATAAAATCTTAAAAAAAAAAAAAAAGTTTTATCTAAGTATTTAAAAAAGCTAATTTAGGGGCGCCTGGGTGACTCGGTTAGGCGACTGCCTTCAGCTCAGGTCATGATCCCGGAGACCCGGGATCGAGTCCCACATCGGGCTCCCTGCTCGGCAGGAAGCCTGCTTCTCCCTCTCTCACTCCCTCTGCTTGTGTTCCCTCTCTGTCTGTGTTTCTCTCTGTCAAATAAATAAAATCTTAAAAAAAAAAATAAAAAAATAAAAAAAATAAAAAAGCTAATTTAAATTTTGGTGTACTTCATTTTCTTCCAGGTTCTCTATATATGTGCATATGTTCGTATTTTAACTGTGTGTATAGATTTTTATCCTGCTTTTCTCTGACTTAATATCATACACTGAGTATGATGCCAAACCTTTGAATGTTGACCATATTTCATAATCCATAATTATTTAAGTGATTTTCTATTTTTACACATCTAGGTTTTAGAAACAAGTTAGCTGTAATGATTAGCGTTGTGATGATTATCTTTGTAAATTCATTTCCAAGTAAATCTCAGACCGTTTTCTTGGGATGTAGAAGATGTCCTTGTTAACTCAAGAAAGAGTAAGGCTGGAAGTATAAGTTTCTCCTTTAAGGATAATGAATAGATTCTATAGAGTTTAAAAGAAGATTCTAGTTCAGCAAGTTTATAGTTTGAAGGAAAAACAACTCGCAAAGTTAATTTATCTAGCATCTCTGTATAGGAAGGTATTGGTCACTACTTGACTAACATTTTGTTTTTATTTTTTTAATTAATTTGGCAGAGAGAGGGAGAGAGCACAATCATTTTCTTTCCTTTTTTTTTTTTTAAGATTTTTATTTATTTGTGAGAAAGGGAGCCAGCTGGGTTAGGAGGGGAGGGTATAGTCAGGGGGAGGGGCAGAGGAGAAGCAGACTCCCTAAGGGAGCCCGATATGGGGCTCAATCCCAGGACCCTGAGATCATGACCTGAGCCTAAGGCAAACACTTAACTGAGCGACCCAGGTGCCCCATGCCCATTGTTTTCTTAAATCATATACACAACACATACCTTGTTTAATCAATATCTTTGACAATAAACTTGACATGGTTTTATGAAGTAGTCTCAGTGCCAAATTCTACAATCCTCAACAAAACTTATTTTTAAATTTCTATAAAGTGAGATTTTTCTCTGTGAGAACTGACCCAAATCTTAGTTTTAGAAATCATAGTTCTGGGTGGCTCAGAGGGTTAAGCCTCTGCCTTCAGCTCAGGTCATGATCTCAGGGTCCTAGGATCGAGTCCCACATCAGGCTCTCTGCTGGGTGGGGAGCCTGCTTTCCCCTCTTTCTCTGCCTGCCTCTCTGCCTATTTGTGATCTCTCTCTGTGTCAAATAAATAAAACCTTAAAAAAAAATCATAGTTCTTGGTGAGGTGAAGATGGCAGACTAGAAGGACCCTGAAGTGCCTGGGTGGCTCAGTTGGTCGTGTGACTGCCTTTGGCTCAGGTCATGATCCCAGAGTCCCAGAATCGAGCCCACATCCGGCTCCCTGCTCAGCGGGAAGCCTGTTTCTCCCTCTCTCACTTCCCCCACTTGTGTTCCCTCTCTCGCTGTGTCTCTCTCTGTCAAATAAATAAATTAAATCTTAAAAAAAAAAGGACCCTGAAATCACTCCATCTCACATTTACAACTAAACATGATGGTATCCACATCCAAATCACTAAACCAGAGAGTCATCAAAAGACTGGCAGAACAAATTCTACAACTAAATATAGAAAAGAAGTTGTATCCCAAAGGTTATAGGAGGACCAGATATGCAGAGGGAGGCTGCTTGCAGTGGGGAGGGAGTTGGGTGTGCAGAGCGGGTAGAGAAACAGGTCCTTGCACCATTCCCCATAACATTTGGGTTTGATAAACAGAGGGGCCGAATTCTTTGAGTTTGTTTAATGAGTGGGACCTAGAGGCTGGAGTTTTAAAAGTCAGCTGACTCAGCACTTCCACCCCAGAGGGCAAGTGATAGCTGGGTTGCTGCCTCTAAAGCACAGCCTGCACAGAGAGGCAACATAAAAATGGCAGATTATACAATGCCAGAGAGCAAATGGGGAACAGCTATATTCATACTGATTTTGCAGCATGTTGGGGGACCTGGAAAATGGGGAAGCTGGCGGGCACCATTTCTATCCCCCAGCCCCCAGCATAAACACAGGGTCATCTGCAGGAGGCAGGGCTGCACGCAACTTGCTACCTAACCTGCTAGCCATGAGCCACACACTTGCCCAATCCAAGCCTACTTCCTTGGCCCTGAACTCAAGACAGGTATTGTTAAAACTGCACAGCAGTCCGCCCAGCTGCAGGGTGCACAGCTACTGCCCTGAGCTGCCTCTAGCTGGTGCAGGGCACCCAGCCCCTACTGGGTGCCCAGCTGTGCAAGCTGCCACCAGGCACCCCCAGCCAGCCTTGCATGCTACACCGAGTGGGGCCCAGCCACTGCCCAACTCAGAGTCCAGTCTCTTGCTCCTGGCCACCCGCACGCCTGGTCCCTAGCCACAGTAGCACTTCACAGCACTTCAGAGGATCTTCCATAGGACCTGTGGCCCAGAACAAATTTTTCTACCACCTCCTCCCATTCTCAGGTTCCCTTCAGAACTGGCCTGAGTCCCACTAACATTACACAGAGGAAGCCCAGCTCTGAACAGGCAGAGAGTCAGTGCAGATGACTACACTGAAAAGAAAAGTGACTTAGACACAACATCAGGGTGAAAGCAAACTATGGGAGCGCCTGGGTGGCTCAGTCGTTAAGCATCTGCCTTTGGCTCAGGTCATGATCCCAGGGGTCCGGGATCAAGCCCCACATGGGGCCCCTTGTTCAGCAGGAAGCCTGCTTCTCCATCTCCCACTGCCCCACCTTTCTAGCTGTGTCTCTGTCAAAAAGTAAATAAATAAAATCTTAAAAAAAAAAAAAAGAGGGGCGCCTGGGTGGCTCAGGGGGTTAAGCCTCTGCCTTCGGCTCAGGTCATGATCTGAGTGTCCTGGGATCAAGCCCCACATTGGGCTCTCTGCTCAGCAGGAAGCCTACTTCCCCCTCTTTCTCTGCCCGCCTCTCTGCCTATTTGTGATCTCTCTCTCTGTCAAATAAATAAATTTTAAAAATCTTTTTAAAACAAACAAAAGAAATCAAAAAATAGACTCTTACCTATGGAGAACAAACTGATGTTTACCAGAGAGGATGTGGGTAGGGGGATGGGGTAAATAGATGATGGAGATTAAGGAGTGCACTTGTCATGATGAGCACTGGGTGATGCATGGAAATGTAAAATCACTATATTGTACACTTGAAAATAACACTATATTAACTAACTGGAATTAAAATTAAAACTTTTTTAAAATAAGAAAAATGAAAGAAATGACAGCTGCCTGTCAGTTATGAAGACTGACAGAGCCCATATAAGATGAAACAAAGGGAATGCAGGCATTAACGATGGACTCTATTCAGATTTATGAAGGAGAAACAGCCAGTCAGTGAGTATGAATCAGTATAGGCTCAAACAGTCAGAGCAAGGTGAGAGACTGCTCCTTTCTCCTACTACAGTATAAATACTTCCGGAATATCTGATTGAGGAGTAAGTTTCTTTCCTGGATATTGAATTATTAATTACATTAAAACCTAACTGAAGTATGAATAACGTATGAATGGAGACATAACTTCATACAAACAAAAACTGTGTCCTTCAGGGTGACCTGAACTGAGTAGTTGTAAGAGAGCCCCAGAGTTGCAAGGATACATGTAATTTTGATTCAAAAATTCTTTTCTTTTTCTCCAAAGCAAATGACAATGAGTCAGGTCTCAGAGTGGAGAAATACTACATGAGCCAAAATGTGGTCTCATTTTTATATGTTAAAGTTCCATGCCATCCCTTAGCAAGTCCACAAAGTGACAAGAAGTTTTATGTGTATGATGGGTTAGAAAGGAGACTCTCCACCAATAAACTTTTGTTTCTGAGCTGGAATATGATTCTCTGTGGCAGCACAGATGAGAAAATATTATTTTCTCAGAAGTTCTTTGGTTAATAAACAGTGCCCCAGAGCAAAAGACCCTTCTCTAGGAGAACTTCTATATGGAAAAAGCTTAGGCTCACAGAAATTTTCTTCTGCTTCAAAACTATTCTGACATGAAAAAAACCTACACAAATATTTCCTCTTGATGTGTAAGCCTAACATGAATTGAGAAATGGGAGAGATGGCTCCAAGAGGAAGCTTCCTTCATTAGGACTCTTGTTTTAGTAACATATGAAAGATGTAATCATAGTTATAAATTATAAGATATCATCTCAAATAGCAATACTTGTTTTGAGTATGTTTGTGTATTTTATGGTTTGGATATGCAAATATAAAAACAAAATTTTATTATTTCTATGAGATAATTTGGTTATGTTTTTCCTATGCTTTCCCTTTCTTTTGAACTTTAGTGCTTCAAAACACAACCCCCCCAAAAAAAAGGCAAAACCGAAAAACTCACTGGCAATTGGGGTTATGACTAATAGGTAACACTTATCAGGTAAACATGAAGCTAAAAATGTTCACACTCTCTAAGTTTAATATATGTGAATTACTCTTGTCCTTTTTTAATTAAAAGAAAAAATACTGTGGGTGCCTGGGTGGCTCTGCCTTTGGCTCAGGTCATGATCTCAGTGTCCTGAGATCAAGTCCCACATAGGGCTCTCTGCTCAGCAGGGAGCCTGCTTCTCCCTGTTTTTCTGCCTGCTTTCTCCTCTTGCTCTGCCTGCTTCTCTGCCTATAGCTATGTTTCTCTCTGTCAAATAAATAAATAAATAAAAGAAAAGATACTGCTGAGGATGAGTGTATTGCTGGGCAGAATTAAAGGGATGAATAAATGTATTACTATGTACAAAAGTTAAGAAGGTAACCTCAATAAATTTTAGAATGTAATCTATTTAGTTCTACCAAAGGAACATATAAAATTAAGCTATTTTAAATCAATCACTTTGCATTTCAACATAATCTGTCACTCAAAACATAAATTCCTGGTTATTACACTAAGTGCCAACTTTCCATGACAATAGTATTATATTTATTGTGGCAGATCACTCAAAGAACAGAACAACTGGTTTATAGTTAAGATGTTTTAGTATTTTTTAAAGATTTTATTTATTTATTGGACAGAGAGAAACACAGCTAGAGAGGAACACAAGCAGGGGGAGTGAAAGAGGGAGAAGCAGGCTTCCCGCCGAGCAGGGAGCCTGATGCGGGACTCGAACCCAGGATTCCGGGATCATGACCTGAGCTGAAGGCAGATGCTTAACCAACTGAGCCACCCAGGTGCCCATCCCATCTCTCACTTCTTTTTTTTTTTTTTTTTTTTTTTTTTT
>PITA01017815.1:0-42194 GCA_004023965.1 Spilogale gracilis
CAATTACAGTTCTCAGCCCAGGTTAAAAGAAAAGAAGAATATCTGGGCATATTTGGAAATACCCTTGATCAAAAAACCCATTTCTTCAGTTAAAAAAAAAAAAAAAAAAAAAAAAAAAGAAGGGTTTGGGGGGCTGGGTGGAGAGATTTGCTTTGATAATGTGCCTCTTGAGCCCTTTCTCCCCTGGCTGGTCCATATCCTAAATCATTTCCTTGCTTTCACATAGTAAATTTTCTGCTAGATGTCTAGATATGTTGGAGATCAGGTTACAGTGTGAAGGACAAAAGATAAAAACAATCTGCATACTTCCATCTGGTTCTTCAGAACAAAGTCTAGAGACTTGAAATGTGAGGAGAGAAGCACGCTACTCTAGTTGCTCTGCACAACGGATACCGCAAAATGTCACAGAAACAAATCTTGAAAGAGAATCAGAGATGCTGGAATGCGTAATTAACCAAAATTTACTCTGAGAGCACTGGGGGAAAAGGAAAAAAAAAAAAAAAAAAAGAAAAAGACCTGGCCAGTAAACACAATGTTGTCTCTATTCCAAGTGCAGGAAAAGTTGAGACCAGACCGATGTATTACAAAGTCCACAGTGCAGAGATGCTCTTCTTATCATCAAAGGACTCCTGTTTAAAACACAAACAACCAAAAAAAAAAAAAAACAAAAAAAGAAAAAGGAATCTTCTATACATTTATTAGCACCGTCCTGCCTAGTTTTAAGCCCTCAAAAGTCAACACCCGAGGTTTGACTCTCGTCAAACTTTTCCTTCGCCACATGGCACCGGGCCACGCAAGACGTATTTTCAATATGAAAGAAACCAGAAAGTCCAATACAAACACGGGCCCTCCGATATATAAAATTTAAGAAAAGCCAGGGTCTGTGCAGAAAACATTAAACTGGTTTATATATCAAAATCATGAGGTTTAAGCAGAAACACGGCATTAAAATAATCTACAAAATGGCTCAACAATGAACATTTTCCTCCATGAAAAAGCAACACCCTTAATGTTTTTCATATGGCACATAAATTTAACAATACCTGCAGGAATATTTTCATTGGTTAAACCAACACCATAGGTCTTTTTAGCTCTTAAGCATATTACAATTCTTGCCTTTTTATAGCATTTTTGTTGTTGTTTGCACCCAATGTAATAAGCTTTTGAGAACAAGAAACAAACCACAATAAAAAGAAAAAAGGACTACCCTTTGTAACTGCAACTTCCACGAGAGGGGTGAGGGGGAGCGATTCAAATCTAGTTTTTATAGCTGCTATCTTGATGCAATTAGTGTAAAATAATTGTCTGCACAGGCCAAAGAAGAGGCTAAGTTGAGGCACTTGAATGCATTCCCGAAAATGATTTCCCTGCCTCTCCCTTCAGCCTGCTGCAGCAGATGTGGGCTGTTAAGCCGCGCAGACGACACAGTTCATGACTTTTCTGAGACGGCTGTGTGCCACATCTGCAGTTGATGAAATGGAGAGCAGAAGTGTGGCAGACACACAGAGGAGAGTGTGAGCGAGGCAGGCAGGCGCAGGCTGGGCCAAAGGAACTGTCTTGAAGGCTGGCCTAAAAATAGACACACGCTCACACTCCTCCACCCTCCGCATCCAACCTCATAAAACCGGGCCTGCCTGTCCTATTATGGAGTCAGCCTATGGCACACACTGCCTGCATCCAACCGGGGCTGCGGATACGGCGAGAGCGTCGAGGCAGGAGTGGTGGGAAGCAGCCTGTGCAGCTTCCTCCAAGTGCAGCTCCGCTCTCCGAGCCTCGGTATAACTGGGCTGCGGTCCAAGTTCAGCTGGGCCCCCAGAGAAAGGCAATGCTTGTGTTTAGCCCGCACAATACTGACATAACATTAACAGATTTACATATGCAAAACTGTGAAGCAACAGGCATTCCCCCTCAATTGACCCACAGCTTGTAGTGTCTGCCGAGTTATTCCCCGCTTCGGCTCTGTAACCAAGTGGGCGGCATGCGAATACCATCTGGGTACCACTTATTGAAAACTGGCAGTCGCTCTGTAATAGGCAAGCTGGCAATAAGAGGGAAGGGAATAAATTGCATCATTTAGTTAACATCCACTTGCTTTGCGGCTGTTAAAAACCCATGACTGAATAATAATTTGGTTATTTCTTTTGCCAGAAACTGCTGTCAGCCAAATTGTACTACGCATGCTGCAGAAGTCGACTTGCAAAATTTCCACTTGAAAAGGGATCATCGAGGAGAATCGGGGCGAAATGGGCACGACTCCCTGCTAGTGAACAGGGCGACTCCTGCTGCTTGGTGGCTCCGTGGCTCCCACATGTCCTCATCAGCCCAAACGCAGGCGACACCGCCCCGGTGAGCCACCGGGCCACGCGGCGCCACAGTGCCGGGCTGTGCTGTGCGTGACGGCCCCGAGGAGCTTAGGGTTCAAGGATGTGTGGGTGGCCAGTGACATCTATGTGGGGGAGGCGTGGCCAGGCAAGCCTTGTCCTCGACTGCACATCCCTAGCCTCTGCCTCAGACAAAGCGGGCAAGCAGGTGCACGGGAAACCCGAGCACGACCCGCCCGCATCCCCCTAATTCTACGCCCACAGCAGTCAGACGACATCATTTCTCTCTGGTTTACTCAACTGCTTCCAACCTGACTAACAAAGAAAGTGCCAGAAACCTTAGACCACCACATAAAGGCAGAAGTGATCTTCAGTAAAAATCCATGTGTTTGAAGTGGTTCTCTCCTGGAAGTATTATGTAAAGGCATGAGATTATCTTCTTATTTACTATATACTGGGTGTGTGTGCATGTGAGTGTGCACGCACACATATATGTATAATTTTCCTTTCTATATCTATTTTAGGAAACTCAGAGCTGAAGTATATAAGTGACCGATGCTAGGGTAGTTTTCAAAAAATATAAATTTATTTTTTTATTTTTATTTTTTTCTTGTGTGTGATCACAACAAGAATACATTAGCTACATCTATGTGGCCAGCTGCTTCATTGGCTGGTAGTGTATCCACGGCTCATCAACTGGATTTTAATCTGGATTTCCTGAGCACTTAATTGGGGTGTAGCCTCAGGAGAAGGGGATTAGAGTGGATTCAAAAAGGCTGACACCTAGTCTTTGCTGTCTAGTTGGGAACATAAAACAAACTTGGCTCCATTACCAAATGTGTGGAAGGGCCAAAGGCCTGGGCTCGGAGACCCGGGGAAGTAGATTTATTTATATCATTCTTAAACTGCTATCACCTTAGCCACTGGCAAATACTGCAGTCTTCATTCTCCTAAAAGACACGGAAAAAAAAGTAATAAAATGGAAAGAAACAAAAAGAAAAACTGGAAGAGCGAAAAGAAAAAGAGAAGAAAGAAAGAATGAAAAAGGGAGAAAAAAAGACATGAAGTACAAGTGAATACAGTTTGATCAAATAAAGAAAGCGAAATGAGAGCCTTTTACATTGATGTTAACGGCAAAACTACATGTTTACAGAATCTAAACCTGAAACTCTCCGTACTTCTGCATTGAGGAAAATAGGCCAATCTTTCAAAAGTTCAACACAAATTAAAGAGCACTCAATTTTTATAAACAGGGTGGTCTCTCTAAAAATAACTCACTCAGCTGTTTGTACGTTAAAATAGGCAAAATACGCTCATGAAGAAAGAGGAGAGAAAAAAGAGGCAAAACCAAGTTGTTATGTATTTTATAAACCACAACATTTGTAAGTCACCACATGTTTAAGTGAAATTCTGGTAATAGTTATTTTCAAGGGAACAGCAGTAGACAAGAAAGAAGAAAATAAAGAGGTTCTCCCCCCCCACATTCAGTTTATGATGGTAATCTTACCTTGCTCTAAATAGCTTATGAGGCAAGACAAAAACTGTCACTTCTGTATCCACAGATATCAAAAGATATTAAGGATATAAAGCAAGAGGGTAAAGATGTTCCTTGAAAGGATAAGGAAAAATAGTTGCAAGTCACAGAGCTTATAATCAGCTTGTTAAAAGGAAGCAAAATGGTTATTTTATTCCACATACATGTACCCACATACAAACATACACACATAGCCCCAATAAAATCAGCACACAATCATGGAAATACAAGTGCCTGAGGGCAAAGAGCACTGGTGTTTATCAAAATTATGCTGCTTTCTAGCTGCGTGATCTTGGGTAAGTCACCATTTTCCTGTGCCTGATTTTCTTGTCTTGGAAAATAGTGATGTACAACAAAGGAAGTGCTAGAACTCCCCATATCTAAGCAAAACAATGGTTTTCCTAATAGCCCATTAATGCCCATTTATCATTACAAACTGAATCCTTTTGGAAAATCAGTGAATTAGGGTAACACAGGATTTCAAAATTACTCTCATTTTACTTTGCAAATTATTCTTAGGGTAAATATTGCTGGGTTTTTGTTTGTTTTTAAAAAAATACACATGTTGAAGAACTGAACTGTTTTATGCAAATATTTATCTTCCAGAATATTCTATGTTCCTCAGCATTTAAAATCCAAAAAGTTTTCAGTAATGGCAAGATTTCTATTTAATATGCAATTCCTTAATAAACAACTATAATACAAAATTGACTTATATAGCCCATCATTTTGGTAATAGGTAGGAGCCCCAAGAGTTAAAAATCTAAAAAACCTACAACCCAAACATGATCTGCTCCATTTTAAGATTTTGGAAAATAGGGCGCCTGGGGGGCTCAGTGGGTTAAAGCCTCTGCCTTCGGCTCAGGTCATGATCTCAGGGTCCTGGGATCGAGGCCAGCGTCGGGCTCTCTGCTCGGTGGGGAGCCTGCTTCCTCCTCTCTCTCTGCCTGCCTCTCTGCCTACTTGTGATCTCTCTCTCTGTCAAATAAATAAATAAATCTTTAAAAAAAAAAGATTTTGGAAAATAGTGCATTCCTAGAAAACATATTTTTAAGAACACATATTTTACTGCCATGTACATTTTCACCTCTGCGTATTTAAAAGCAATCATTCTCTCCTTGTTGGTTTCCACTGTTTTATTCCCCCCAAGCTCTTCTACCAATGAACCATGGCATATTCTTCCCTAAATGGCTTTAAATGCTGTATATGTTCTGGCAAAAGTCCAAAATTCCAGCCAACATCAGCATTTTCCAGTTAACCTTAATCAACTCTATTGTCTTTCAGAAGTGGAGACAATGCAATTGACCCGTGGTCACAGGAATATGTGTAAGGGATTTTCCCCAGGAGCAGTTACAGATTTGTGCAAATCCACATAGCACCTTGCACACTACCCTCCCCCACTCCAACATCCAGGCGCAGACCCCCACAAGCCAGCTGCAAGGGTTAGCAGCCAGTGGCCAGGAAAGACAGCGAAGGTAACTGGTCCACCACGAGACTCAGGAATTCCCACTTTGGCCTCATTAGCAAGAGGGCTGGGCAGCCAAGAAAAAAGTTAACATTAGCCAAATACACCTGGTGAATCTTGTAAAGAATCAAGATTTGCTCATTAACTGAGCTTAGAAAGGTGTGACCTCCAAATCCAAAGAGCTATTTTCAGGTCCTTAATGGTACTAATTTTGTGATCAAGTTACAAATTCCACGCAGTTCTTCATAAAGTCCCTTTAAAGGGGCTTTTGATGTTGGACAATTGGGCGTTTTGCCCCTCAGTCACGTACGGACACACACGTGGCTTCTACCACATAGTAGGCCCTCCAGGGTGAAACAGCCCATCCAGCAAAATCAAAGTTACCTGACCGCCCACACACTGCTAACCAGACCAGACACACTGAGGCAGGGAAGCACACACCCCTAGTGCCTTCCCTTCGGATCAGTGGTCACTGTCACCACCACCACCACTCCCAGGAACACCCAGGGAACAGAAGCTCCATCTCAAAATGACTCATGGACAAGTGTCTGTATATGAGCAAGAATTCAGGGATGGTCATTCATCTTGCAAGGGCTGCCCAGGCACTCATGGAGCCCCATGCTGGCTTGGTCTTCTAGCTCTCAGTGGAAAATAAAATTTCAGCGTCTGTTTTCATCATGAGCTCAGAAAAGGAAGGAAATAAGGGAGGGAGGAAGGAAGGGAAGAAAGAAGAGATGAACAGGCAGAGAGGCGGAAAAGGAACAGTGGGTGGAGGGAGGGAGGAAACTGCTTGCTATGAAGACGAAACAAATTGCAAAATCTAATACAACTCGTCTTTTCTGTCCATTTTGGGAACTAAAGCTCTCATCAAAGGCAAGAGAGTTCGAGGGGAATTCAATATATGTGGGCTTTACATAAACTAAATATTACAGGTTTCTAAAACAGTTGGGATAAAGCAACTCCCAGCCAACCCCCTCACCCCCCCCACCCACTGGCAGGCAGTTGAGGATTTTACCCTATCCCCCTGCATTTTGACACTGTGAGGATTCCAGACCTGTCTACCGAAATATAACCAGAGCAGCTTCGAACGATCCGCTCAGGACCCACACAGTGCAAGGGTGGTGAGCAGGAAGCTCAAAGAAAATGCTACGTGAGGACAGGGGCGCTGGCAGGGAGACAAACGTGGTAGGCCCGATCCAGGTATGTGGCTAGGGTGGGGCAAGAGTGAGGCGCAGATGGACTCCCTGAGCCACTGCGCTCCCGTGCACCCAAGTGAACATCCTTTCCAACGACTCTGAATGACGCCAACCAAGTCCAACCCTCTAGCAAGAGCCACTCAGGGCCACGGTGAGGAAGAAACGCGTTAGGTGCAACTGATGAGTCACTGAATTCTACCCCTGACTCTAATAATACACTGTACGCATTTAAATTTAAAAAAAAAAAAAAAAAGGCAACCCATGTATTTCCTTCCTTCTGTGACGTCAAAAGGCAAGCAGCTAGTCCTGGGGCAAGAGGCAGGGATGGACGTGAGCTTAAGACATAAGACGTTCTTGCCAAGAATTCTTTCTGACACAACTGCCCAGCACCTTCTTCCACCGAACACCTGGTTGGCTGCTTATGAGGAGCAACTCTAACTAAGCATTCTAGCCCATCCTGGCAGGGTCCAGAGGGAGAAAGGACAGCCACTGGACTTTTCAACACTTCAGTGGTCGTCACATCTAATATTTATGAGGTATTTTGGCAATACAGGCTTGAGCCCCCCATTATTAGCTGGAAGAAAAGATTTAAGGTTTCTGCCTCAAATCAGAAAAGGCCTCTTAACCAAACTGACTTATCCAGTCCCAGGGGAGGGGCCCCTACAACAGCAGCCTATTTCATAAGAGGCCGAAGGGCAGCTTGGAAGCGTGAACCGGGAGAGAAGATGAGGCAACTCTGCAGTTCCTCTGTGCTGGGGCCTCTCCACAGGGCTTCATTCTTCATTTTGAAAGGACAGAAATTCCAGCATGGAGGGCACACCCATGCGTAAATATGCATTTGAAAATGGGGAAGACTTGCAGATTATTTTAAACCACGAATCACCACCAAGAATGTGGGTGTTTAAAAAAAAGAAAGAAAGAAAGAAATGGACTGGGGCTCCTAGGTGGCTCAGTTGGCTAAGTGTCTGAAGCCTGGTTTCAGCTCAGGTCCTGAACTGATGATCACCAGATGGAGGCCTACATTGGCCTCTGGACTCATTACGGAGTCCACTTGGGATTCTCTCTCTCCTTCTCCTTCTGCCCCTCCTGCTCATACTGTCTCTCTCTCTCTTAAATAGATAAATCTTTTTTAAAAATTGACCCTATTCAAAGTTAATGTGAGTGCAGACTGAATAAGCCATGAGGGCAAGATCCCACCTCTAGTTTAAAACTAATAAAATACATGTGCACATCCCTCCACAATTTCATTTTGAGATATAAAATTATTTTTCTCCCAATATCATCATGAAAGTAATAAGCTTTAAGTCATCTATAATAATAACTCAATCGTGGGCACCTGGGTGGCTCAGAGGGTTAAGCCTCTGCCTTTGGCTCAGGTCATGACCTCAGGGTCCTGGGATCGAGTCCCACATCAGGCTCTCTGCTCAGCAGGGAGCCTGCTTCCCCTTCTTTCTCTGCCTGCCTCTCTGCCTATTTGTGATCTCTCTATCAAATAAATAAATAAAATCTTAAAAACATAACTCAATCCTATGTACTTCTTTCCTCCAGTTCTTTTATTTATTCCTCCCCCCTCTATTCCCTACACACCTTTAATTAGACATGGCCTCTAACACTCTAAGAAATGAAACTAAAGTCAAAACAAAAGCAAGTACTAGTATTAATTACTAATATTTAATCAGCACTTGTTATACAAAAACAGTGCCTTATCTGTATTATGTTGATGTATTTAATCAAAAGAAGCACCTAATGAGGTAAATCATCCCATTTTACAGATTTAAAAACTGAGGCAGAGTATCTAAGTAACTTACCCAAGTTCACACAGCTACTTAAAGGCAGGGCAGGAATTCAAAGCCAAGCAAGTTTACCACTGTGCTATGCTGCCTCAGGGATGTATTAACCAAAGACGTTCAGTTTTTACTTTTGAGTTGCTAAGGGTCCACAAGTTAGTTGTGCATTTGATTTTTCAGGTTAGGCTTAACTTCATGAGATGTATGTGCTGACTTTATATATGATGCAACTAAACTCTTAGGAACATCCTAAGTTTCTACCAGTCACAGCTATAACTACCAGAACAATGCAGTCAATTTTTTCTTCTCCCCTATCTGGCATTTCTTCCACAACAACTACTCAGTCGCTGATCTTTTGTCCCATCTCTAATTTCCGTACTAAAAATGGATTTTTAAACTAAACCAACGGGCGCCTGGGTGACTCAGTCGTTAGGCATCTGCCTTTGGCTCAGGTCATGATCCCAAGGTCCTGAGATCGAGCCCCGCATTGGGCTCCCTGCTCGGCGGGAAGCCTGTTTCTCCCTCTCTCACTCCCCCTGCTTGTGTTCCCTTTCTCACTGTGTTTCTCTCTGTCAAATAAATAAAAAATCTTTAAAAATAAAATAAGATAAAACTAAAACAAGCACACTTTAATAACCCATATCCAGAATATTTTATTTCGCAGGCTATACATAACAACAGGAATGAAATTCCTTCTCTGCTTTGACAATAATTTTCAATCTTACAACACACTGAAACTTGCTAGAAGCACTGTTAAGAAGCCATACTGAAGCAATAGTAGATTATAATTATAAGAATACTCTCCTTCTGGAAGTTGCTTCTTCACCCATCAAAATACTTCCTGGTAAACTCTTAATTTTTTTATGCTTCTTTGTATTTAGAACATCCTTTGCTCTAGTTTGAAGCTAAGTGTATATTAAAAGATTTTTTTCAAAGTCAACTTTATTTTTAAAACTACACGACAGATGCAATGCCAGTTCATTGTAAAAAAGGATTTCAAATAATATAGCACAAAATAATGAAAAGCAAGAGTGTTCAGCTGTCATCCTCCTGCCTTCAGCCCTTAACACAGCTTATTCATCAGAAGTAGCCACATCCTTAGTAGCAGTGAGGGTACTGAGGGCGGGGGCGGGGCTTTGTGGACCCTTAACTCTAATCCCCCATTAACTACTCCCCACCCAACCCCACCCCAAAGCAGTAAAATGATTAAATCACACAACATGCTGGTTAAGAGCAAAATCCTTTGAAAGACTGTCTGGATTTGAACCCTGTCCACCTCACTTATGAGCTATTTAACCTTGAGCTAATAAGTTACTTAACCTCTCTATGCCTCAGTTTCCACACCTGTAAAGTGAGAATAACAGCTGTACTTACCTCACTGAGTCATGGTAGAGGGGTAAATGAATTATGTAAGATAGGATTTATAAAACAATTAGAACAATGCCAGACAGAGGAGTTCTATTTGGGTGACCATTAAGTGTGTGTGTGTGTGTGTGTGTGTGTGTGTGTGTGTGTATTTCTTTTTTTTTTTTTAAGATTTTGTTTATTTGACAGAGAGAAACACGGCCAGAGAGGGAACACAAGCAGGGGGACTGAGAGAGGGAGAAGCAGGCTTCCCACAGAGCAGGGAGCCCAATGTGGGGCTCGATCCTGGGTCTCCGGGATCATGACCTGAACCGAAGGCAGTCGCCTAACCAACTGAGCCACCCAGGTGCCACCCATTAAGTATATTTTTTAAATAAATCAGTATCCAGTGAACAAAAAGCAAAACCATGGAAGGCTATGTCTTAAAGTGCTCAGGCAACTTCATTTGTGAAAGGAAGGAAGAAAGGAAGGAGGGAGGGAGGAAGGGAGGGAAGGAGGGAGGGAGGGAAAATGGGAGAGAGGGAGAGATAGAAAAAAGAGAAAACTATCAGGAAGAGAGGAAAATAGATTCTGCTTCTATAAGTCCTTAAGTATCCCACTTACGGGAACAAGCACTCCATTGTTATCAATCCATCCTGGAGTTTTGGTTCAGACCACTATGATCAGTCCCAGATCAGCAGCTCATATGTTCGGGGACTGGATAAAGAAGTACATTTTTGTGCACATATTCACTGTGCTTCTACCACTCTATAGCATACCGCTGAGGTGAAAGCAGCAGGCTTGCTATGCAACTATTGCTTCCAGACCTCCTTCAGACAGAACACACTCTCTTTGCGGCTCCTGAACCGACGTGATGAGCCACCATGGCTGGTGTGTTTCCTCCCAGACTTCAGAGCACTGTATTTTTCTCAAGAGACAAATTATACAACTAGACAGACAAAAACTCATGCTCACTTAAAAAAATATTACCAACAAACATTGAGAAAGCTGTTTTCTCTAATATTTATGCACTTGAGAATGAGATTCTGAGAAGAATAATGCCTGAAATGGGTAGCTTGAGCTTGGCGTGCATGTTATAGCTCAAAGTCTCAAAGGAATAAGTATAAATTTTTCCAAAGGAAACAACTGGTACAGCATAAAACTATCAGGCTCTATCCACAAAAACATTCTATAAAATGTCAAGACATTTATAAGAGTAAAGTGTGCTATAAAACAAAATGACATAAATTATAGGATATTTTTATTTGTTGATTCCGAACACAACATATAACTATCTTTCCACAAAAATACTTCTGGGATTACTCAAATTCAAGGGTAGGGCATGGAGAATTATTTTCCTCTTTAGTGAGTGGTATTTCCCTGGTCAAAGAAAAACTGAGAAGCATAATAACAGAAACCAAAGCGGCAAATGTGCCAATGGCCTGGACACACACAGCCACGATTCTCAGGCATGGTACTCCCAGGTTCCTCAAGTTTATGTCTAATACACGCATTTCTGACATAACAAATAAACATTCTATCTCTAGCTATTTGTTCAAATAAAGAAAAGAAGGGGGGTGCCTGGGTGGCTCAGTCCGTTCGGCGTCCGACTCTTGGTTTTGGTTTGGATCATGATCTCAGGATTGTGAGATGGAGCCCTGCATCAGTGCTCAGCATGGAGTCCACTTGGGATTCTCTCTCTCTCTCCCTCCCCCTCTGCCCCTTCCCCAGGGGCATGCTCTCCCTAAATAAATAAATACATAAATACATAAAAGGAATTTTTATTTCCTTTCAAAAATTAAAAATTATGGTAACTGGCTTTTGGGGGGAGGGGTGGGCACACAAAACTAGAGAAGGAATCATGGCTACAAATGGAAAGCTGACTGTACCCTGTGATGCAATGAAAATGCCTCAGACACAAAACCTTTAAACTTTTTGGTCTCTACCACCTATGACTAGGCTCCTAGTATAATTCAGATGGAAGGACTTCAAAGAATGGAATATGCAATTAAATCAAATCTCTGAAGTTTTCCAAACAACCATCCCATTTGGGAAGTATTTTAATACTCAGCATTTAATACCTTTATTTTATTCTAACTTTCTGCAACTATATTCTACAATACAGGTATTCATCATTTACTAAATGCCTACCTTTGTGTGAAGGACCCATGGAGATACAAAGTAAAAAAAAAAAAGACAAAGTCCTGCCCTAGTCAGAATTAAGTCTAGCTTGAAAGAGAACCATATAAAGAACTAATTAATTCCACCACTGGTACTGAGCATTGTTCTGTAAGGCAAAACCAATGCAATAAAGCAGGAAAAAATATATGGGAAAAGGAGATGATAATGTTACCTATGAGCTGTCAAATATTCTTTCTTTTTTTGAAATAAAAAAATAAAATCATAGGGGCGCCTGGGCGGCTCAGTTGGTTGAGCAACTGCCTTTGGCTCAGGTCAGGATCCCGGAGACCCAGGATCAAGCCCCGCATCAGGCTGCCTGCTCCGCGGGAAGCCTGCTTCTCCCTCTCTCAGTCCCTCTGCTTGTGTTCCCTCTCTCACTGTGTTTCTCTCTGTCAAATAAATAAATAAAATATTAAAAAAAAAAAGAAGAAAAGAAAAAGGAAATCATAAACCCTAATGAGAGTTCAACAAAGTGATTAAATACAAAATAAACAAAAATATGGAGCTGTCCACATACCAAAAATAATCAGCAAGATATATTGATGATATATGTCTTTCTTATGTAGGCACAGATATATATAACTACAAAATTCTCATATGAAAGAAAAAGAAATAGTTGAATATAAGTATTATTAAGCTTCTTCCCTGGATGTAAAGAAAATATATCAATCCTTCTGAGGTAATTTAGTTATTATGCATTTCAATCAAAATGCAAGTGGAAATTTTTGTTAAAATATTCAAAAGGTGGTTTAGAAAAATTTTAAAAGAAAAAGGAAATAAATAATTTTAGAGCATAAGGATTATGAAATAGTCAATAATACTGTATAAAGCAGAATAATTAAAACATTATGGAACTGGCAAAGAACGAGGAAGAAAAAATCAAAGAAAACTTAAGAATATTGATGACAGTTTAAAAGACAGCTAACATGTGAATACTTACTATATGTTAAGTGTCTTACAGAATTACCAACTCATTTTTCACCCTAACTTTGATTCTTTTGTAATTGATTAACAGTAATAACATAAACAGAATAATTTTCTTAGTAGATGTTCCTATATTTTAATCAGTTTCTTGGCTGTGAATGTTGTTTTTTTGTTTTGTTTTGTTTTGTTTTGTTTTACCACATCACCAGTAAGTTTCTAGAAGCATTTTAGGAAAGACACTGGTCTTGATATTTTGATCATTTTCATAAAATTGCCTGCAATACTCTTCAAAGTTATGTTTTATGATTATTAAGTATGAATTTCTGACATCTTCAAATGGCAGTTATCTCTGGTCCATAGTATTAGAAAATATACTCTCTACAGGTGCTAATGTCCCTATCAGCTACAACAAATTCCACTAAGTTGAAGATATTCTTAATTTTATTACTTTATATTGAAATGTGTACATATTTTAGCCCAAATATCTTCTCAGATGATCTTTTTAGCTCCATTCTGAGGAACTTTCTTTGACAAATGTCTCTACCATAAAAAAAAAACAAACTCATTAAATAAACAAATTTGTTTTATGATTCCCCTTGCACTGTTTGGTCAAATATAGATACTGCAAAACTGCAGCCATATCAATTTATTTCTATTTCTATACAGAACTCGCATTATTTGATTTAAATTAAAAGCTCCATCCTACTGGCAAAATACTAGAAAGCACAGTGAAAGAACTTCAAAATTGAAACTTGTTCACTTTGTGACATTATTATTTAATCTGTTCAGTTATTCCCTTGCCCTTGCAGGGGTAAAAATTACAATCATGTTCAATTTGCAATCCATTTCCCCCCATATCTTTAATTCGCTAATACTTCCCAAAACAAGTATGTACACTTCATTCTTTGAGTTATTAATATTCCCCAAACCAAATGATTCTAAACAAAATGCAACCAAAAGTAGAGCCCTCGTTTACAAGAGTGTAATACCATAATGGAACACTTAGACTGACATACAAAATTGTTTCTCAAAGTCACAAACAGTTCTAAAATGTCCCTGACACCCTATGTATTTATTTTTATCCAATATGAGCCCCAACACAGAATTTTTATAATTTGGTTATCTGTGTATATGTAAAGTATTTATACACGGTGTGTCTATGGCTTCTATTCAAGAGATATACATTTCAATTTGGACACAGTTATGAAATATATCTTCACCACGATCACTTCCAAGTTCCTATTTGTTCCACAGGTTTCCTTGTCTAGTAAAAATAGCTTTTAACCCCAGTACATTCTCTGCCAGAATCCATATTTATATTACTCTAAAAACAAATTTATCGTTAAGATTAAACTTTTCACATAATTTATGTCATCTATAACAATGTTAGATGTTTTACCTTTAATAGAACAAAATTCCAAGAGCTCTACTCTGATTCAATCAACTGGAGGAGGAAAAAAAATCAAACACTGGAATTAGCTTAACCGATTTTCTATGTGAAGCATCCAATGACTCGGCTGTGAAACTGGTACCAATTACTATTCATTAAGGAGTTCTTTTAGCAGCACATCAGCATTGATATGGTCATCAATGCGCTTTTTATACGTGCTAAAGAAAACCTGGACTCCAACAGGAGTGATATGAGTGGAGAAAAATACTTCTTTGATCTAAATGAAAAGTCATGCTTCATGGAGTAAAATACAAATGCACACTGTGCAGCTGTGTGGGGGCAAAGCTTCAGAAAGTAAGTACTAACTCTGCAAAAGATGCAATACTTCTTCAGTAAATGGATTTCCTGATTTTTTCAAAGTTCAGTATTTTTACTATGACCCGCCCTGTGGATGGTAAATGTCAAAAAAAAAAAAAAAAAAAAAAAAAAAGAAAAAATGGAAGTACTGCTCCTGGTTTATATTCTTCAAAATAGGGGGGAAAGGTCATGTAATATTTCAATGACAAAGTTCTCATTTTTTAAAGCTCATGGCTGCCAAAAGTATTTATTACAAAACACTTTTTTGAACTTCACCAAATACTAAAGATATAGATTTATATCTTTTAATCAATAAGACATATATATACATATAAGATATAGATATATCTATATTTTTAAAGTATAGATATAGAAATAGATACATAAAACCTACCATAGCAAGGACATTCAGACTACTTCCCTACATTCTGCAGCATGGCTGACCAGACTCTACTTCCTATCATCTATTTTATGTAAACTAACCTGAAATGTCCCGTGTTTCCCCTGACCTCCACCAACCAGATGGCAGTATGGACTCCTAGCCACTCACCTCAGAGCACACATTCCTTGAAACAGAGGTGCTAATGATGGTATGCTTGCAGAGGGTGAGGAGAAAAGAAAGGGATGGTGTTCATCATCTTTCAGAGGTCACTAAACCACACATCTCACACTTGACAAGGTAAGACCATGCAAAGGTAGAAAGAGCACATAAAGTAAAGGTCTCCTTAAAATAATACTTTGTTATAAAATGAAAAGTCTGGGCACCTGGGTGGCTCAGTGGGTTAAAGCCTCTGCCTTCAGCTCAGGTCTGATCTCAGGGTCCTGGGATCGAGGCCCACATCGGGCTCTCTGCTCAGCGGGGAGCCTGCTTCCCCCCCCTCTCTCTGCCTGCCTCTCTACCTACTTGTGATCTCTCTCTCTGT
Organism: Spilogale gracilis; assembly: GCA_004023965.1. Classification (NCBI taxonomy): domain Eukaryota; kingdom Metazoa; phylum Chordata; class Mammalia; order Carnivora; family Mephitidae; genus Spilogale; species Spilogale gracilis. Next base: position 15,423 of record PITA01017815.1, read on the forward strand.
CAAGTAAATAAATAAAATATTTTTAAAAAAATAAATTAATTAAATTAAATTAAAATTCTGAGACCAAAACTAGGCAGAATTCTTGACAGGACTGCCCCAGACAAACTAAGCCCAACAGCCACCATGTTATTCCCCACAGCATCTCCATGAGATGGTTCTATGGCCATCACCGTCTTCATGATGGTCTGCAGCTGCACAGTGACTTGTCCAAGGTCACAAAGCCTTTACATTGGTGAGACCTAATACCAGAGTCCAAGCTATGCAGCACAACGCAAAAGTGCTATATAATATTGCTTCTCTGTTAAATAACGACAGCACAGAAACAAGCCTTAACTTACATTAAAATTGAGTGTAAAGTAAAATATTTTAAATCAATAATGTGTAAGTACTGTTCAATAAATAATCCTGGAATCGTAAGTTACTTTTATTTTTAACAATCTAGTCAAATCCTTGCCTCACCCCATACACTGAAACAAAATTAAGACAGATGGAGACTTTTTTTAAGGAAGAGAAATAGGAAAAAGAAGAGGAGGGAGAGAATGAAGACATTGTAAAGTAACTGTAAGGAGAAAAAAATGTTTTGGGTAGAAAAATCTAAGTCCCAGAAATACTGAAAAGGCATAATGAAAATATGGAGAACATAGAGATGGGGGTAATTACCCCCTCAAAAACAAACAAACAAAAAAATCCCACTTTACACACAACATAAAAAAGGAAAAGGAAAATAAGGAAAAATATGGAAATCCACATCATAAAAAGATCCCTTATAAGCCAATACATGGACACATACAACCTATTTTTTAACTGTATATAGTACAAATAGGAAATTCACAAAAGTGCTACAAATAGCCAAAAACCCAAGGGTAGAGAAAACACAATCATAGTAGTAAAAACACAGCATATTACTAGAACTCTATTCCCTCTTTCATCTAGAAAACCATCAGTAATAAAAAGAGGGTTAGTTTATTCACGGTTGGCCCTGGTGCAATGACATGGAAACTGCCACAGCCTCTTAGAGAAAACAGTCGGTGACCCAGCCAAGAGAATGTCACTGTTCGGCATTCTTTGTTCCAAAAAAATCCACTTACAGAATTTGTCCTAAGGAAATATTGAGAGATGCAAATAAATTCATATACTAGAATGTACACAGCACCATTACGTATAGTACCAAAAGACACGAAACAATGTAAATACCCAACAAAAAGAGAATGGTTAAGGAAATGATGATATACTACAAATAGAATGGATTGTAGCAATCTTTTTTTTTTTTTTTTTTAAGATTTTATTTATTTGACAGAGAGAAACACAGCCAGAGAGGGAACACAAGCACGGGATCCAGAGAGGAAGAAGCAGGCTTCCCGCAGAGCAGGGAGCCCGATGCAGGGCTCGATCCCGGGTCCCTGGGATCATGACCTGAACCGAAGGCAGAGGCTCACCCACTGAGCCACCCAGGCACCCCCGATTGTAGCAATCTTTAAAAATCATGCTTACAGAGAATAATGATACAAAAAGCATTCATGATATATTGCTAAATGAAAACCAGCAGGAAATGAAACTGGTCTCACCGCCTATAAATAGGGGAAAATGAGATTTAAGTACACTAAAAACACTAATGTAATTCTTGGGGCGCTGGGTGGCTCAGACAGTTAAGCAGCCATCTCTTGATTTCAGCTCAGGTCATGATCTCAGGGTTATGGGATCAAGCCCTGTGGCAGGCTATTCGCTCAGTACAAGTCCACTTGAGGATTCTCTCTCCCTCTCTGTCTCCCTTCTTCCCTCCCTCTGCCCTCTTCACTTGTGTGCATTCACTCTTTCTAAAACAAATATTTTTTGAAAATTAATATAATTCTCTTCTTACGGCTGGGGTATATACCAGAAGTTTTAGGAAATCACTATGATTTTATCAACTAATGATGTAGAAAATCATTCTCTAAGTTAGGCATTTCACAAAAGTATCCTGAACAAATAATGGGGCTATTACTAGCTTACTACACAGATAACAGTGGAAAAATTGAAAATAGTATGAGATGTGTTTGGGGGTGGGGGGGGAGTTGGCTTGCCTCCATATTATTTTCCACATCTCCAATGGTCAACTTAAAACTTTCCCTGAAAAACACATCTAATTATTTTAAGAAAGTAACAAGTCTGCTATGTCCCCAAATCGTTGCACATAGCACAAAATATTGACCCTGCTCCCATGGTTCTTAAAGCTATTTTTATAAAGTTATGAGCCAAAAGCTATAAAAAAAAAAAAAAAAGAAAGAAAGAAATCCTTTTGCTTGGCTCACTCCGCCGTGAGGTCCACAAGTGGGAGGTAGTTCTCAGGCTGACCAGTCACGTTCAACCGCCATCCTACCTCCGCAGAAGAGGGAGAAGGAAAGAAGTACCAATCCTGCCTCTTTCTCTCTGCTCTTTAAGTTCTTTATTCATACAATAAAAGGTACAGATCATCAAGATCCCTCCAATTGTATATGCGATGCTGGCAAAGAGTGGCTTTGCCCATGCTATACCCTTGGCCTGAAATGTCTGCTTACCACACCCAGTGTATCCTTGGAAACCTCTATTCCTTTAAGGAAGCCTGATGTTGCCAAATGAATCCTGACCTCCATTCCCATAGTCCTCCTGAAGGGAACCTTTACCTGACTCAGACAGGCACCCTTCTCCGGTAGCACCCAGGAGCCTCAGGGGAAGCTGGCCCTACCCTGACCCCAAGAGCTGGGCCTGAATGAAGATCATGATTGGCTTAGAAATCCAGGCTAAGCTGATCAAGGTATGACACGTACCTGATCATGGGAATGGGCAGTTTAGGCTAAGAGAGCAGAGCCCTGCCAAGCCGGCAGCGGAGCTGGTGACAAGGCAGTTTCTCCCTCTTAAGGGATGGCAATGGGACCAAAGGGCCTCTCTTCCTCTGGATCTTGTAGCAGTCAGGAATTGCTGCTGTCATCTTGCCTCCAAGGCAAGGATGGGGACTAACTGAGAACTCAGTCAATGGATTCAGGTCATGCCCAAAGTTCACCCTAAGGCTGAACTTCCAATTAAATCAGTACAAGCATTCCCATACTATTTAAAGATTTCTGCAATGGGTGAATAAAACCTTCCTCGCTAGTAGAATGAACTGCTGGTTTTATCTGCCAAACATCATTTCTTATTCTTCTATAAACAGCACTTTGATTTTCCCTTTGGGTATAATGCCTTGCCCATTCTCAGTTCCTGTAGCCTAACTGGGACCAACCCCTCCCTACTCTAACCTCTAGGGAAGGAAATGAAGCAAGGATAACCAATCAGAACACTGTTTCTAATTGGTTAAAATGCTGTTACATTTCCCTACTGAGCCAATGAGAAAGTTATGAAAGCTTCCTGCTAGAACCATAGTCAAAGAAAAACTCCTATTCTGTTGGAGATGCTTACATGATCGAGGATAAGGTTATTCTGCCAGTAGCCATCCTCTCAACAAAAAGAAATGAGATGGTTAAGAACAAAGGAGTCAAGGATGCCTGAGTAGCTCAGTTAGTTAAGGGTCTGCCTTCGGTTCTGGTCATGATCCCAGAGTCCTAAGATCAAGTTCCGCATCAGGATCCCTGCTCAGCAAGGAGCCTGCTTCCACCTCTCCCTCTGCCTGCTGCTCTCTCTGTATGTGCTCTCTCTCTATCACATAAATTAATAAAGTTTAAAGAAAAAAAAAAGGAGTTAATGAGAGAGCAAGGACAAGAGAAAGAAAGAGGCAGCCAGCCCTCTGACAACAGTTTTAGCTCCTGGATACACCTGTACCTGAAGCTGACAAGTACCAGACTTTTCAGTTATATGAACCACTAAGCAATCTTCTGTTTCTTAAAGCTTGAGATAGGTTTCTGTTCTAAGTACTCCCATTAAACCTTGTCACCATATGGCCACTCTCACTGTACATTGTGACTATGTGTCCAACCCTCAACCAGAAAGTAAGCTTGTGCAATAAAGACCATGTTTTTCATCCTTCTAATTTGCATACCCAGAGAAGACCAGGCCCATAACACCAGGTATAGTACCTGAACCAAGCCATTAAAACTCGCCAAGGCTCAGTTCCTTTTTCTTTCTTTTCTTTTTTTTTTTTTTCAAGATTTTATTTATTTATTTGACAGAGAGAGATCACAGGTAGGCAGAAAGGCAAGCTGAGAGAGAGGAGGAAGCAGGCTCCCTGCAGAGCAGACAGTCCGATGTGGGCCTCGATCCCAGGACCCAGAGATCATGACCTGAGCTGAAGGCAGAGGCTTTAACCCACTGAGCCACCCAGGCGCCTTCAGTTTCTTAATTTTAAGAATAAGACAGTTAAAAACAAAGACAAATAACAAATGTTAGAGAAGATGTGGAGAAATTACAACCCTCATACATTGTCAGAAAGAAGGTAAAATGGTGCAGCAACTTTGAAAAACAGTTTGGCAGTTCCTCAAAAGGTTAAACAAAGAAGGTACCATATCACACAGCATTTTTAAACCTAGGTAAATACCCAAGAGAACTAAAAACATACCTCAACACAGTAACTTGTATGTGAATGTTCACAGTAATCTTAATCATCAAAGAAAAAAGTCAGGGACACCCAGCTGGCTCAGCTGGTAAAGCACATGACTCTTAATCTCACGGTCAAGAGTTCAAGCCCCACATTGGGAGTAGAGTTCACTCAGAAGTAAAATAACAAAATAAATAAAAAACAAAGCAAAAAGCCAAGGAAGTCAAGTGTTCATCAATGGATGAATGAGTAAACAAGATGTGGTGCATCTACCCGATGGAATATTACTTGGCCATAAAAAGTTTTACACACTGATTCATGCTACAACATGGCCAAACCTCAAGAACTATTTTGCTGAAAGAAGCCAGACACAAAAGGCCACATATTGTATAACCCTAGTGATAGCAAGTGTCCAGAATAGACAAATCTATAGGAAAAGAAATAGATTAGTATCTGCCGGTGCTTAGGGGGTTAGGATGAAATGGGCAGGGGGGTGGGGAGTTAATGTTAAGAGTATTCCATTTCTTTTCTGGGGGATGAAAATGTTCTAAAATTGATTGTCCGGTCATGGTTATACAACTCTGTGAATACACTAAAGATCACAAGTGAGAAATACTATAAATCAGTGAGTTTATGTATATGAATTCTATTTCAAGAAACCTGTTACCAAAAACAAAAACACAAGCCAGATGAACCTGATGGCAGCCAAGAACACCTGCTACCATGACCTGCTTGAATTCTCTCCAGTATTTCATATAAAATAGGGAAGATCTAGCTATGTGATTCTGGGCAGGTTCTTAATCTCTCTGTTGCTCAGTTTTCTCATCTATAAAATGGAGATGAAGGTACCTTCTTCCTAAGGTTGTTGTGAGGATGGAGTGAATTCTACACAGAAAGCATTAACAACAGTATTCTAGCAAGTGCTGAGCTGGCCTCTGCTAACTAGCCCCTTCTATGTGGTTCCCTGTACACTCGCTGCAAATCAAATTCTATTCTGTTCAAGTCCTCATCTTCCAGCACCAGTATATGCCTTGTGAAGATTTTCCATCCACTACCTGGCTAACTTAGGCAATCACAAAGATGTATTCTACTTCAGTTTCATTTTTTCTTTCTCCTGGGGATAGGGAGAAAGAAACAAAGAAAATACAAGTAAGTTATGGCAAGTAGCAAGTAAATGTTTTTCATCTTCCACTGGCAAAGCCAAAGTCTGATACCCAACTGCTACAAACTACTTCCATGTGTCTCCATCCTAGACAAAGGGGAAAAAGGACCACATGTTCAGGCCTGATGATGGAAGTTTGGGTTTCAAACCAAAGCTCTCCAACCAAACCTCAGTTTCTGCTGTCTGCCCCCAGGCTGTCAGGAAATGGAAGGATGTGAAGAAGTTCTATACGAATCCTCTCAATGGTTATTCCTGGACAGGGAAAGGGTAGCAATAATCATTACGGGCACAATCATGGCACCATAGTAACTCCTATGATTTACTGGACAGCTCCCCGTGTTCTAGACTTTGTGCCCTGTTCTAAGTGAATTACATGCGTCACCTTATCTAATTCTCACCATCAGCCTTATATGATAGGTACTACACCACATCATTTTATGAGTAAGAACACTGAACCACACAAATGTTTAATAACTCGTCCAAGGTCACATGGCTCGTAAATGGCAAGGGTGGGGATTTGAACCAAACTGAACCAGCATCCACTAAACCCTGTGTTAAATTCTTTTATTAAAAAAAGATTTTAGGGGCACCTGGGTGGCTCAGTTGGTTAAGCGACTGCCTTCAGCTTGGGTCATGGTCCCGGAGATCCGGGATCGAGCCCCACATCGGGCTCCCTGCTCGGCGGGAAGCTTGCTTCTCCTTCTCTCACTCCCCCTGCTTGTGTTCCCTCTCTAGCTGTGTTTCTCACTGTATTTGAGAGAGAGAGTGAGCAAGAGATAGCATGAGAGGGCAGAACATCAGAGAGAGAAGCAGACTCCCCATGGAGCCGGGAGCCCAATGTGGGACTCGATCCTGGGACTCCAGGATCACGACCTGAGCCAAGGGCAGTGACTTAACCAACTGAGCCACCCAGGCGCCCCTCCGTGCTAAATTCTTGACTAAGCACCATGAAACCGCTGGCTCCAGGCATTAGAAAAATAGGGACTAATACTGTCTACCTTTTATTGAAGGTTTAAGATATGCCAGACATTGGGCTTTACATGAATTATCATCAAAACCAGCCTAAGGGGGTCATATTACTATCACCAAACCATTTTACAGAAGAGAGCAAACTGAGGTCAAGAAATCCATACCCAAGGTAACCCAAACACTAAGAGACCATCCCAAAACTAGACCTTGCTCTCTCTGGTTCAGAGATCATACACGTCAGTAAAGGAATAATTCGGTTTTTCTATTGCTAGAGTTGGGTCTTCTGTTTTCTTCAAATAGGAAGGAGCAGGGCCCCAAGACATGCGGTCTGGACCTTTTAGACACATTTCTCCTTCTTGTACTGGTATTATCTCCACCCAAGTCATTCCTCCTCCCCACCCCCAATCACACCCCTCCCTGAAGGACCAATGGGGGAAGAAGAATCGTGCCTCTGGCAAGTGACTTTTTCTGGAAAATATGGGATGTGAGTGGAGTAAAGCTGAAGAGATTAATGACAGAGACAGGCTTGGGGCACCTGGCTAGCTTAGCTGGTAGAGCATTTGACTCTTGATCTCATGGTCTTGAGTTCAAGCCCCATGTAGAGTGTGGAGCCTACTTAATTTTAAAAAAAAAAGAAGAAGAAGAAGAGGAGGAGGAGCCAGCTTGGCCAAGCAAAATGAGGTAGGAACAAACCAGGAAGGAGTGAGTGCGTGTCTCTGTGTGACCGTGTCCACCCAGAGAATGAGTGAAAACAATCGACCTACACAAGAAAAAAAACACATTTCCAGCCAAGTGAGGACCCACCCAAAGGCTGCTAGGTAAAGGCTTTGGCTGCTCCATGGCGCCAGGCAGATTATTTGAGATGCTCCCTTACCAAAAGCAGGAAATAGACGGGCATCTCACAGTCACTACATGGCCTACCTCTCGTCCAACAAAGAAGTACACATGGAGTGCAGGATGGGAGGCCGTGATGGGAAGTTGTATCCAATCTATGCATGTTTGTGAGCTTAGTACATGGAAAAACAAGGATTCAGCCAAGGACAGAGGGAGACTCTTCCTGCTACACTGGCAAGACAATTGTGGTGTCTCCCTAAACTCTCTAAGACAAAGAACCAAATTAAGCCTTAAAGACAACTTTTTTCAGATACAACCAATGGGCTATCCAAATATTTGAACATTTGGAAAACTCAGTATTCTAGCCATGGGGCTTCAATTTTCATAATGTTCTCATTGTCAGAACGTGTATATGTAATACAGTCTCAAGCCCAAAGTAGACTCTTTTAACTCCAGAGACATGGTACTGACCCACATATTAAAGATACTCTCCAGGGGTGCCTGGATGGGTCAGTCAGTTGAGCATCGAGCTCCTGGTTTGGGCTCAGGTCGTGAACTCGGGGATCAGAAGATCGAGCCCCATGTCCAGTTCTGTGCTCGGCACAGAATCCGCTTGTCCCTCTCCATGGGCTCCCTCCCCTCCCCTCAAACTCACTCTCTCTCTCTCTCTCTCTCAAAATAAGTAAATAAAATCTTAAAGACACCTTCCCAGCACAAAAAAAAAAAAGGTGCAGCCTTAAAGATAATGAGAAATGTCCATGGACAAAAGCAGCACCGGTAAGCCCGTGCTTCTAGACATTAGAAGCTGTGCTTTAACACTGTCTCTAAGAACGAGGGCTCTCCTCTCTCCTCTTTCCTTGGGAGCTAGGCAAGTTGGTGCCAAGCTTCTGTATGACTTCACTCTCTGTAATCCACACGGCACGTGGAATACCCACAGCACACCAGATTATCAGTAAGGTGATAACACTTGTGTATGATACCTGCTTGGCACAATTTGAATGAGGCTCCCTCGGGCCGCCTAGGGTTTCATTTCCTGTTATCTGCACCTGCACCAATTTCAGAAGCAAATAAAAACACCCCACAAAACCATATTTTAGGAGCTTATTCAAAAGTCAAGAGACAAAACCAATGCCATCAACAAAAACCCCAAAACACAACAACAAGGTAATTAACCCGACGTTCCAACTCACTCCCCATCTGCGAGATAGACCTCCTTCTGGTTTTTCAGTGATCTTTGCCACGTATGCATCTTTTATCCATCTTAGCTATTTGATATGACTTTTAGCCAGTACCAATGGAATAATCATAATCCTAAGATTACATAAGAACATGTATAAAGCCCCTTCCCATAGGCCAGGGACATGCATCGCATTCTGTGGGGAGCCTCACATTTAATCCACATAACAAACGAAGTAAGTTCTATCATTATGTCCTTTTACACACATATATGCATACACACACACACTTTAAAAAAAATGAAGGTAAGTTAACAAGTTGAATAGGCTTTAAGTCACCCAAAGTGTTAAAAAGCGTCTTTGAGTCCAAGTTTGCGGAGTGCCAGGGCGCCCCCCTCAAGCAAGCCACCACGAGACAGACATACATCATTGCCCTGGATCAGAATCTGGGGCACCCTGAACCGGTGCCACACACCTGGACATGTCCTTAGCATCGACGAAACTCTTTATCAGTAGAGTTAACTGGCTTTTGCAGAGTTTTCATCTCTATGTGGGAATTTCTATTTCAATAAATGGGTTCATAGTCCTTTTGGGACATTAGTTCTGTGGCATCTGGGGAGGAAGGGCATTGAAAAGAGGGAAGAAACAAAATCAAATGATCCAACAAGGGGTTGGGGCTACGGACAGCAATGTCTCTGTCACTCTGTCCCTGACAGAGCACCAGGGGCAAAAAAAAAAAAAAAAAGGCAAGAAATGACAGCTTTCAGAACTTCACACAGCCACTCCACATTACTTAAAGGGCAGCTTTCCCTGGAGACACCAAGACGATCCCAGGCATCCAAACAATTCTGTATCAGTACCTTTTTAAAAGGAAATGATTATAATATTTTACTTTGGTCCAATCCATTGCATATAATTCACCGTGCAAAAGAGTCTTCGTCACATACACATATTTGGTGGGGGAGGGGGAAGCTAAACAGACTCTTAATAAGAAATTCAAATCAAGAATTGCTCAAGACGACACCTGCCTTCTGGCCTAATGGAAAAATCAATCTGTCAGGTCTTAATTAAGTACTCAGGCTGGAAAGAAAAGGCGGCTGCTTATACTTGGTGTGCTACCTAGTATAGTGCTGGTAGTCAAAATGTAACCGAAAGCCGTATTTGTTACAGAAATGGTAACTATGTGTACAGATGAGTCATTTGCTTCTGGGCGGCCATATATTTAGTAAACAAAAGGTGGAACTAGATGAATCTCACAGGTTTGTTGACAAGGATCTCTGTGAACATTTGGACGTCTATATGATGCTGTATCGGAACACCTAACTGAGGATGTCCAAAAGGAAGCTGGGAGCGGGGAAGGTGGGGAGGAATAGGGCCATCAGGAACTAATGCCTCCTGGCCTAGAGGTAACATCGGGTCAGGAAACGAACAAAGGAGCAAAGAGGTAAACAAATGAGGAACAGATAAATAAACAAGTGAATGACAGAAGACGTAAGTCAATTCAGCTGTGCATTCCTTCCATGACGGTCAGTGAAGTAACTAAATTCTCTACCTATTTTATATAATTGCTAAGAAATACGCAGGTATGGGAATACATGGACCTTCCATAGCCACCATGGAGAGTTATAAACTGTGATCAATTCATCCCACGAACACTCAGCCCAGATGTAGCTAAGTGGATGGGAAACAGCCCACCTAAGGTGGGCCCTCACCACGGTGGGCAATTCCCATTAGCAAGTGTGAGGTCTCTCCTCCCAGTCTGCCGAGTGCATAGCCAGTTCCTTCTCCACGAGCCCTGCCAGGGTAGGGAAATAGAGACACTGAAAACCGTGCACGGATCAGAAGTTAATGACAGGTTTGTAAATGGTGAGCCATCCTGAGCAGCTCTCTTGTTCCCCCAGGAACTAAACACCAGACACCCAGCCAGGGAAAAATAATCCAGACAGACTACGTAAACACATTCAAATCCCAAACCTGACCGTGTAAAACCCTTGTGTAGTCTAATGTTTGACCCAACTACAGTATCATTTCCAGTCCCCGTAGTGGAAGATTAGGGCGGTTGTGAAAAGCCAATTTCAATGGGCAATCTGGTAAATAGCCGGAGAGGAACGCAGTGGGGTTCACAGCCTGAGACTGTCCCAGGGTGCACAGCCCAGCAGGGGATCACACACTGATTGGACCTTATCTTCTCTCCTTTCCTCATTCAGGGGCAGATCTGCAGGGGGCAGAAGGGGGCGTGGTCAGTCGACGCTCTTCTCTGTGGAAAAAGCACCACCAAGTCCTCAACTGATTCTCAGAGTCTCCTCTTGAAGGCTGTGGGCAGACACTGGTGCCGACCTGCCTCCAGCAATCTCGAGCTTCCTGAAAAGCCCAGGGAGGCATGAAAAGTACTTCCACCAGTCTCAACTCAGGAATGCTCCTAACAAAATCATCGCACCTCTCCCCAGAAAGTATGCACATGCCTTCTCTCTGGGCTCCTGTCAGACCCAAACCACCGCTGAACACTCAAGAGTGCCCCCCAGCACTGGGGCAGGCCATGGTGTCGGGAAGAATTACCCTGCTGGACGGGGCGGGAGGGGGGCAGGAGAGAAGAGGCTGTGGAGAGAAACACACGGGGGAGAAGTGGATGAAGAAAGAAAACACAGCAGAGAGGTTGCTGGGTCCTCCCAGCTTCAACACCACACATTCTAAAGAGAAAGGAGGGCTCGAACTTTCAAGATCTTGTTCTCCTAACACACAAATCCAATAATAGGACTCATTTCGGTTAATAATAAACCGCTGCCACAAACCAAGTGTTTATGACAAGCCAGAAGCTCTTTGTTAAGAGTTTTACATGCATTTGCTCATTTACGCCTCCCGTGGAACTGAACATCGGCCACTATCACTGCCACTAAGGCGAACAGCCTCAAGGACTCAGTCACCTGCTCGGGATGCCGAAGCCACCAAAGGGCAGAGAATCAGTGTGTACCTCTAGACAAACCAAAAACTACTTGGCCCGAAGGGAAATATTCCAGAATCATCTAATTATGTTATCATTCTAAAACTTGGTACTACTACCACAAAGAAAAAAAAATTATTTTCTTCAAAAACTGTTGCACTTGAACCACCTTACAGAAGTTCACCTTCATCACTAAGGGTGTCCCGACTGCCCAGCGCAGAGGGAGAACATCCCAGAAAATAACTTTTGTTTTTTGTGCAGCTTGGGCCAACCATGTCTCTGTGACACAGGGCCTCGTGAGCTTGTAATTCCTGTAAGCAAGCCAACCAGAGCCCCTTCAGATAAAACTGCTTGTTTAATAATGAAGTTTGGGATAAAAGGAAGAAAACAGCAGCAGCTCTTTTCTGAGGCTGCCCTTAGCTCCGGGGTCCAGCAGGCCCCTTACAGAATAAAGCCAAAGGCAGGCGACAATGAAGAACAGGGAAGGTCACAGACACAGGAGATACAGGCAAGACCCTGGAAAAAGGGCTACAGAAGAATGAAAGAAAAAGCAAACATGACTACGATTAGCATCCCTCATAGGAGCCTGCAAAATGCCTGCAGAGAACACCGACTCCAGAAGATGGCCAATCTTTTACACTCAACAGCTCCTACAGCCCAAGGAGAGGAAGATGCTTTCAAACCTGAGCCCCTGAAATGAAATGAGTATTACACTATATGTTAAATAAAAATTTAAATAAAAACTTGAAATTACACAAAAACAAAAACCTGAGCCCCATCTGGATCCACTAATGGAGAGGAAGTCAAGATCACCAAGTGTGAGTGGCGAAGGCGGGCCTCGGCCAGCCATGCCTGTCCCAGCCTGGTCTTCCTGTTTTGCAGGGGAGGAAATCTTGGTGCAAGAAGCAGAGCCCTGCAAGGCAGTTTATAAAGGCCATGCAGGGCCAGCTTCACGGGTATGTGACAAGTGCGGCCACACAGGGCCCCGGGCTCAGGACAGCCCTGAACTTGGTTTAATGCTCTGCTATCACCCTCTAAAAACTCTTAATATTTAGCAAAGAACCCCACATTTTAATTTTGTCCTGGACTCCACAAATTGGACAACTGGTCCACCCCCATTTTTTTATTCTTTGAATGTGCAAAAGTCTCGTGAGACAGAGTTGACTTTGATTCTTTTCTTTTTTTTTAAAGATAATTTGTTTCATGGGCTATTTACATTGCATGTGACCTCCTGGCTGATATGGCCCTGATTCTCAAAAATTGGTATTTAATGCACGGATCAAGCATTTCTCATGTCATGCCCGATACATAATCCAACCTGCAAGGCAAATTATGCTCGGTATCATTGTCAGGACCCATGGAAAAGACACAGATGTCAGTACTGGGTCTAATGAAGGGGTGACGGGACAGCATACATTCTGCCCTCAAGGGGTAGCAAAAATCTAAACCACTCACCTCACCTAAAGCTCAGTTTCTGATCCCTGACTTATCCTATCCTCTTTTATCCACAATAAAAGGTACACATCCCAAACATACAGACACACACAATATATAAGCACCCAGGGAACACATGAATCCAAAGAAAAACCTTGTGACTCCTTGGTCCCATCCATTACATTGTCCATTACAAACCTTAGACAATTTGGTCCTCATGGCGCTCTCCTCAAAAAGGGTTTCTTTGCAAGGGAAGAAAATGTACATGCATATACTTGAAAGCAAGTAGTTACTAACAATTGTATAGAGACTATGATGCAGGGGCATCTGGGTGGCTCAGTCTGTTGGGCATCTGCCTATGGCTCAGGTCATGATCCTAGGGTCCTGAGACTGAGTTCCACATCAGGGTCCCTGCTCAGCAGGGAGTCTGCTTCTCCTTCTCCCTCTGCCTCTCCCCCTGCTTGTGCTCGCTGGCTCTCTGTCAAATAAATTAATTTTTTAAAAAATCTTTAAAAAAAGGGACTATGATACAGAAAAAAGTGCTCTTGATACAGAGTAAAATAAATGAATGTAAATGAACAAATGGAATGTTATCTGTAATTTTGTTTTCTGAAATATAGATATACAGGAACACATATGCATAGATCTATCCAATCACATATACATAAATGTTTCAATACAGATATGGATATTACTGCAGGGAGCAGTGCCTACCTCACTCGGCAAGAGTTCACTCTCCTCTCTGAACCACAGCTTCCTGATGAACAAGGGGAAGCCTGGAGCGGGTCATCACCAAGGCCACTAGTGCTCAAAGGATCCCACTCTGGGGATCAGGGCAGCCAGGACAAGTTCCCACACTAATTGCCCCCACCCCCTGTCTCAAAAGCAAATCGGCCCCTGCCTACTTCTTTGTTCTCACAAGAAATATGAATGTTCATTTGGCATAGGTAAAGTGGACAAAGAACCGCATATATATATTTTAAGATATGAATATAGATACCTTAAAACCCAGGAATTTTTTTTAAGAATTACTTTTTTAGCATAGTTTATGGTATAGAAGGAAATTAAAAGGAAGGTACAGGGATTTCCCATATCCCCAGGCCCCACTCATGCCCAGCCTCTTCCATTATTAACATCCCACACCGGAGCGGTACAGCCGTTTCTACTGAGGAATCTGCAATGACGTGGCATGACCTCCCAAAAGCCCACAGTTAGCATTACATTATGGCTGACTCCTGGTCTTGTACATTCTAGAAGTTTGGACAAATGTATCATGACATGCACCCACCATCCCACCATCCCACCATCCCACCATTATAGTATCACACAGAATATTTTCACTACCCTACAAATCCCCTGTGTTCTATTCATCCCTCTCTCCCCAACCCCTGGCAACAACCACTGATATGTTTACTGTCTCCATAGTTTCACCTTTTGCAAAATGCCATGTAGTTGGAGTCTGACATTAAGTAGCCTCTTCAGATTGGTTTCTCTCACACCATAATATGCCCTTAAAATTCCCCCATGTCTTTTCATGGCTTGACGGTTCATTTCTTCCTCCTTTTTCCCCCCCCAAGTAATCTCTATGCCCAACTGGGGGGGAAGGAGGGATGCAAACTCACGACCCCAAGATCAAGAGTCACAGGTTTCATAGCCCTTCTTAGTGCTGAATATTCCACTGTCTAGATGTACCATGGTTGATATTTATCCATTCATATACTGAAGGACATCCGGGTTACTTCCTAATTCTGGTGATTATGAGTAAAGCAGCTAGAAACATTTGTGTGCAGGTTTCTATGGGACTTAATATTCAATTCCTTTGGGTAAATACCAAGTACGGCAATTGCTAGATCGTATGGAAAGAATATATTCGGTTTTATAAGAAATCACCAAACCATCGCCCAAAGTGGCTACGACAATGATGCATTCCCATCAGCAGTGTATTAAAACTTTATTAAACACTGTTGCTGAGGTATTCATCCTATGGCTCTCCCCAGTGTGAGAACTAAGGATATTATACAGGGCACGATGGAAATTCAAGGGAAACATTTCATCCTCAAATCCCTTCTCAGCCTCCTCACACACGGTGCATGGTCAGGCTCCTTGGGATTTTCCCATTCTGAAAGAGAAGCTATTTGGTGAGCCAGGCTCTGTGACCACCCATGATCTGAATTACGCACAGGTGTTCAAAAATACAGAGGGATCCAGCATAATTAAGAGCATTAAGCAATCATCTCAGCGCAAGGAGGCAGCTGAAGAAAAGAAGAACGGGGTTTGGGCAGCACTTTGGGAAATAAATTCCACAGCCTTTCACCAAGTTGAAATCTTGGCTTTGGACACACATAAAAATGAGCCTGGCCTGATCTGAGCTCCCAGTGGACATCTGCCAGATCACAAAAGTTGACCCAATTGGCCTGCCTTACCACAGAGAAGGCCACTACTGGAGGAGCAGATGGCATTGCTGGTAAGAGCCAACATGGATGGACGGGACGGCAGACAGGAAAATGGCAGAACACAGTCCGGCAGCGCAAGCCAGGGTGGGAGTCTGCTTTCAAGAGAATCATTTTCTCAACGCATTTTTCAAAAATAACATCCCAGCAGCCTTAGACCTGATTTCCTGCTTTTACAGACGTCAATCACTTTCTTTATGTCCCATAAACCACAGCTGATTATTCCTTGGTTTTCTCTCCTGTCACTTGGTACTACTGCACCACAGTAAACACCTGCTGAACCCTGTCCAGCTGGGCACGTCTTTGAGGGAGAAGCGTCAGAAACCCCTTTGCAACAAAGAAGGCAGTAGCAATGTTTTCCCACAAGGTTTCAGGGACCTAGGAAAAGATGCTCTCTTTCAAGTATTACTTCTCTTTAAATAAACCGTCACCAAGTACAACTTTGTTATGAGAAACTCAATTTTTTTTTTCAATTAAAGCCATTGTTTAATGCTACCGCGGACTCTAATGGTCCCTCTTTAACACACCAGTCTGCCAAAAAGAGCGTTGTCCAAACATTCCCCCTTTGTTATATTTTAGCCCCATTCTTCAGGGAATCACTATCTACCTTTAGACTCATTTTGTTTAACATCTCTGGTCATTTACGCTATTTACTGAGTACCTGATATTCCTAATAAAACATCCAAGTTGTCTAGGAGGAAAGAAAAACTTTTTCCAGCCTTCCCTGGCCAGTCAAGGTAAACATTTCTATGATCCAAGTCAGTAGCCACAGGAACACAAACACCTTTTACCTTTCCCCTTAAATTACAAAAGATGATCGTTTTACTCAGCAATAAGCCTGAATAAATCGAAACTCTGTACATCAAAATTAAATATGTTCCATCTACGCAAAATGAACAGTGTATTATTTATCACTAATATTTAATGACAAAAAACCTGATAACTCTCTCTGGTTATACGACTGATTTCATCTTGTTCCGCATCATCGATTCCTGTGGTCATTAGCATAATCACAGAGCATCAACTCTGGCTTATGCAGCAAGTTTGATAACAGAGCTGAAAGTAGGCACACACTATTTTAAAAACATGTTCCGATTTTCATCTGAGTATATCTTTATTTATATGGCTTTCTTACCATAAAGATGCCAGTCCTTTAAAATATGCAGAAATCACTTTCTACACTGAAGAACAAGGTGCTATATCATAACAAGGATACAGAAGTATAAAGCGCCTGTTAATTAAACATCGCTTTTTAACTTGCTACCCTGCATATGTAACTGCTAAGTTCTAAGCCAAGTCTTTAAATAAGAATGAGAAAATGGCTAGGCTCCTTCAGATGAATGTCTAGCCTGTTTTTTGTTGTAGTTGTTGTTGTTGTTCTTGTTTTCCCCTTAAATGGAAGAGATCAACCACTTGATATATTTTTTTTTAAAGCAAGTTCCCTGGTAAATGTTTGATTTTAAAGTCCTCCCTCCCCCACACCTCCACCCCCCAAAAAACTACTGGCAAATAAACAAATTATGAAGTTTGAGTCAGGACTGATAGTTTCACATTAATCCTCAATTTTTATTTATTTTTATTTTTTTAAAAGCTTTTATTTATTTATTTATTTATTTATTTATTTATTTATTTGGCAGAGAGAAATACGCCTAGAGAGGGAACACAAGCAGGGGGAGTGGGAGAGGGAGAAGCAGGCTTCCCACCAAGGAGGGAGCCCGATGTGGGGCTCAAACCCAGGACTCTGGGATCATGATTGAGCCAAAGGCAGCCGCTTAACAACTAAGCCACCCAGGCACCCCTTAATTCTCAATTTTTAATGTATAATATTGCAGAATGCAGCTGGGTTTAAATGTAAAGAACTAGTCTCAAATATTATTTGGTACTTCAAAAGGTTCACGTGGGAAAATGAATCAGCCACCGCTACATATACCCACATGGGTGAATCTGACAAACTCTACTGAGCAAAAAAAAAAAAATCAAGTTACTAAAAATTGTGTACACTAGTATACCATCAATAAGAACCTGAAGATGCACAAGAAAAGCCTATATTTTGGGGACTACATGCACATGTACTGAAAGCAAAAAGAAATCCAGGGGATGAAAAACAGCCAGCTGAGAGCAGAGGTCACCTCCAGGGCACAAGGGCAGAGGTAAGATGAGAAATGCCAAGGGCCTCCTATTCAGAGATCCAGGTTCAATCTGAGCTGCAGGTATGTGGGTGCTCACCAAATTATTCTTAGAATTACATCTTTTTGGTGTCATACACAGTTTTAATGGAATGGCTTTGTAAAAATCCGCCAGATTTCTCTCATCAGAAGTTACTCTCAACTCACAGATTAAAGTGTTTGAGGCCAGGACATCACCTTTTCTTCAACAACTGGGGCACTTGCTACAATACTAAGCACTGCATCCCAATATAAAACCCATGTTCAGTGTTTTCAAAAGTACTTTATTACTACCTTAAAGAATTCTTCTACCTCTGTACCCTGCAATGGGAAAGCCATCTCTAAGGCAGAGATGATCTCTCTAGTTAGTAAAAAGACCTGTCCTGCTTCCTGACAGAAACAAACAAAAATGAACCCAGAAATCAGATCTTTCTGGTCTCTTTTTCCATGTCTTTTTAATATCGAGTTGAAGTGAATCTGTGCACAGGACGAATAAGCCAGAAGCAAACCTTGTGTATGATTTAGGGACAAAACGGTATAAGAGAAAGATAAATTTTTGCCAGATGGGGCGTTGACTCCATTCCCCCCATCCCATCCCCATCCCCATCCCCGTCCTGGGGTACTTAAACCCTGTGCAGCAGTAGCCATAAGGACAGCGAGACAAAAGAGAGAAGCACCCGCAGTCAGCGGCAAGGAGGATGGCTTGCTCCTACAAGTAGAAGAATTTGTTGTAAGCTTACCCAAGTGACGACTGCGCGTTTACTGTCAACATGCATCCTACTGCAACAAAAGCCATTATTTAGAAAATAACATGAACACATTTAGGCGGCTGAACCCTTCCTAAACCCAGAGAAGGCATGCAAAACAGCAAGTCTGCAACAACACGCCTGATGCAGGCCATAAAAGAAAACCTGAAACTGAACAATTCTCTATTTTACTAGCTTCTCCAAAGTTACTCACGGTTGCATGATGCCCTACCCCCACCTTCTCAAGGTCCAGCCAGCTTCTTCCCAAGCAATTAAATGTAGCAAAGTTTCTATTAGAAAATTTCTATAAGACATCACTCAAAGGGTCTGTCGTTGATTCCCTAACGATAAATCAGTTAATTACTTAACCTTTCCTAATGAAATGATTAACATCCTCTCAACAAACAAGGAGGAGCGATTTAACATTACACTGTAGATTTCATCAACCAGGGACAGTGGTAATACTATACATCCTCTTCACGGCACCTTCCATTTTTTCAATCAGTTCCATGTATCTTTTATGGAAACCCTTTACTCAAGGGGAGAGACAGCTAGTTTTAAAACTTGACCCATCAGAGATTTTTTTTTTTTTAAGTACTTCAGGGTCCAAACAGCAATAAGAGAACTCTATATTTCAGGAATATTCAAAATGCCACCTGAAACTAGAGCAAAAGGAACTGTGAAGTTCTAAACATAAACACAATTGCCAACTTTTTGGTATCTATTAAAATCAAGCCACACCCAAAGTCAAATGGAATTTTTTTTTATTTTTTAATTTAGGTGAGGGCATTTTAGATAAACACTTTACTAGGTAACTTCAAAAGGCACTGTTACTAATACAGACCAAAAAAAAAAAAGTCTGTACAACTTTTATTTAAATAACTCTTTTGATCTTAGTGGTTAGATCTTTAGCTGAAGCCCTGAACACTTAAACAAGCCTTCTTAGCATTTTATCTTCCTTTACCTCCTAATCTTGCAGGATGCATTCTTCTTAGAATTCTGCTTTATTTGTGTGGCATCGCTGGCTAAGCAATTTCCATCTATATTCTTGCAGACCCCATCCCATACAATGGTAGGGAACGTCCCAAGATGCCCAGGGAAATTGAAATACTTGTGCCAGCAGGATTACTCTAATGAGTAAACAGTTCAGATTTTAAAATTAAGATGAAATACTCAGAAGAAGAAAAAAGAGAAAACGTCAGAAAGCCATCTGACACTAAGCGATAGCTACGATATGACAATGCCCACTGGAAACATGGACGCCCAAAGGGCATAATGTGAAAGGAAATGTCTGGTACTTGGTGAAAGCTACTGCTGTTCCAACTTGTTCCTACCACTCTGCAGAACTGCGACGCTCCTGTTCTGCCTCTGTTTCTCTACGTATCTAAGTTTCTTTTGGTGCCTGACTCAAAAAGGAGCCTGTGCACCTACCTCTCAGATTTCAGGAGGTACAAACAGTAAAGTCAAACCCTTCAGAAGAGTTGCAGGTTTTCATCCAACGCTGTCAGTGGAGGGGTCCAGTTCTCCCACTTTGGTGGGTATCAGAATCACTGGGGAGCTTTTTCAAAATGCCAGTGCTGGTCCCACTCCCGACACAGCACCCCCTGAGCAGTGCAGCTGCGTCTGTGTCAGGAATCAGGGCTCCGCCACGACTCCCATACTCGTACATACTTAGAACACCGCCAGTTTTGATTCTTAATGGAAATCCGAACTCATTAAAAATAATACAGGCATCAAGACAAAACAAAAAATTCACCAGGAAAATCCAAAGCAAGATAAAGATTTCAAGTTCCAGATTCTCTAGCAGTGTAAATCACTTGGTCCACGGCCCTCTGCTTAGCGTGCTTCAGAATTACCAGGGGAGTTTGTTTAAAATGCATTCTCTCATCAGTCAGCAAAAATTCCAATCCAAGAATCTGTATTTTAATAAAACTCCCTGACACATATACAAACACACACAACGACCTGGAAACAGGTGAGCAAAGCCCTCCTTTGCAACATGTTGAATTAGGACCAACTGCAACTTCCTTCCAGTTCACACGGGAGCATCTGTGTTCCATCTCCGTGCTCACCTGTCCCTGGGAGAGGAGGCTGCCAACATCTCTAATCAGGCATCACCAACTCAGGGCTCTGGGACAGGAGAAACACTGGCAAAACACACACCACATCCTCCCCTGCAAGAATTGTGGTCAATGTCAGAGACCAACGAGAACATCTTAAAGAATGTAATAACACAGCACCTGTGCAATGAGATCACTAAGCTCAAAGAACATACCTTAAAATACTACCCCTAATTCAGACAGGAAACCTGGAACGAGAAAAATCACATTATGACTAAAATGCAGAGCTGGAAGGGAAAAAAAAAGAAACTTCAGGAATTCAGTTTTTGAGCCTGATGCTAGAAATATTATTATTCAGAGTCCTAGTAAATAAAGCTGATCACAGTATCAGCTAAAATCAAGTAATCTAGCAAAATGTAGATGTCCACCTGACTTACTATTGAGAAATAAATACGTATTCAAATACAAAACTCAGGAGAAAAACCTCTGTCCCATCCTAAGTAAATCTATTCTATGTATTTAAACAGGAACCTCACAATGCCACGCTTATACCCATTTTTTCCCCTTAGCAAACTGTCCCATAACACATTCACCTCTGCTATCTACAAACTGTTGAAATAAAACAGCTGACATGAGTTTTCTAGTCAGTGATCCCTCCATTTCAGCCGCTTGTCTGAATTAGCAGCAATTGGAGGAAATACACCCATCAGAGTGCTCCTAAGGAAAGAGCTAAATAGTATACAGAACACTCGGACACGATTCTCTATGCATTCATGTTCCCTTTACAAAAAAAAAAAAAAAACTATTTTATTAAAAATGTGATTTGGAAAGAAAGCGCAATTAGCTTTGCACAGGCACTGCCGAGATGTTCCCGAACACACCAGACATATGTAAATATTTCGTGATATCAGTTCCATTTGAGTAGACCTGTCAAGATATTTACAGGGCTTGACAGTACTTCTGTCTTTAATTAAATTTTTGCCTAGATACTTTAATGTAATTTAAATAGATTATTAGTTGTCAGGATCTAATATAAATTTTGTTTACGATTTAGTTACTTTAAGTACGCAGACTGAAGAAACTAATTTAACCCCATGACTGAGCAGCTTTAAGTGTTGGGAAGACCACTAAAAAGTCCCCACTGCCCTTTGCACTATCCCAGTAATCTTGAATTACTACAACTTAATTGCAAATATCAAGGCACTAAATTGAGCCCCCTCCCCCACCTCCTTTGAACAGCACAGCTGGTGGAGAGCCTTTCGGAAAAACCCATCTATACTTGCTCAGGTATCAGGGTCTTTCTCTTAGGCAGTTCCTTCTCCCAGGGGCTGGCTAGGTAGGAAATGCTGTTCTCACTTTAAATCCCGTAAAATAACTACCAAGCAAACACCTGTTGTGCACAAGGCAGGGCATATATTAAAAACTGCCCTCAGGGGATTTCAAAAAGAAAAACAAGCCTTGCAGACACATCCACAGTTAATTTGGTCCGTAAGTCTCATGACTGGGTACAAGAGCATGAGGGAAAGGATAGAGCTGCTGGCACAACCTTCTCTTGAATGGGAAATGGCTTCTATATACAACCAGAAAAATGCCTTAACACAAACTGACTGTAATTAATAAGAATAATTTATCAAAGAAACAAAGAACACTGTCTCTCCCAACTGTCATGCACTTTACCCCACTGTACTTCCTCCTTCCAGAATACCAGCCTTGTAGCCATAATTGTGAGAACATTATCTATAGGATGAAAAACCAAAGCACTTCTTGAAATCAAACATTCCTTACATTTATTTTTAGCTTGGTAACACAAGCCAAATAGTCTTAATTTCCATTAGCCACATCATCACATGCACACTGAAATAAACAATGTATGTCCCCGGGGGGGTGTCAAAAAAAAAAAACTGTCATGCATAAGATACCCCACATTTGGCCAGGTTTTCCCGTTTCAGGAATTCATCTCATCTCATGGCCTGCCGGTGTTCCGGCTTTTGGCACCTCTAAGCTTAATTCATCTGAGTACCATGGAAGAGAAATATTTTTTAAACAATCAGTTTATTAATATGGCTCCTTGGACAGCACATGTTATGGCAAAGTGGCCTAAAGACCAGTGTAAGTAGTCATGAGAAAGATCATTTAGGAAATACACGAGCCCAAATGCAGACTTACTTGGCTTGCTGGCTTGATTCACAAATTCAGTGTTTGATCACCTGGTGGGATTACTACCATCAACTGAAGGGGAAAAAAAAATCCCCTGCAAATAGTAAAAGTATATGTTGACTCATGTCTATTCAGCAGATGCCTCTCATAAGGCTATTTTCTTTAGAAAACAAACCTCTACTTGCTTGAGACCTTTATACACTCTAGGTCCAAAAAACATAGGGAAAAAAAAAAGCTGGCTTAGGAAAAAAATGGCATTTACTATGACTGAATTCTATAAAAGGACTAGGACACCTAACAGGATAAGAAAAGAAAGAGTCCTTAGCAAAAGCATTTTGTTGAAAAACAAAAATACCACCTGTGCAAATCTAGCTTTCCTCTCAAAAACCCTTTCTCAGCCCCACAGAAACGGCTCATGCTCAATGCCTTGAAGTTGCAATTAAATTGTAGTAATTTAAGATTATCAGGAGAGCAAAGGGCAG
Source organism: Spilogale gracilis (assembly GCA_004023965.1). Taxonomy (NCBI): domain Eukaryota; kingdom Metazoa; phylum Chordata; class Mammalia; order Carnivora; family Mephitidae; genus Spilogale; species Spilogale gracilis. Next base: position 38,475 of record PITA01017815.1, read on the forward strand.
TGGGAGCTCTTTGGAGGGCTTCCCTCCCCTCTTAATGCTCTTCAGTCAGGGGTTAAATGAGTTTCTTTAATGTAAGTACCTTAAAGTAACTGAATCATAAACAAAATTTATACAATTTTCTGACAGCCTGCAATCTATTTAAATTTTATTAACGTGTGCCTAAAATTATTTTTAAAAGACAGAACTCCTGCAATGCCTCGTACATATTCTTGGCATACTCACTGAAATGTAATCGGTATGATAACAACTAACATTGTCTGAATACACATACTTTTTTTGTGATGCAGTGTCTTACAAGATAACATTTCAAAATTGAGTTTGAGTCTTAAGTAAAACATGAAAACTAAATAAACAGCACAATAACATTGGCTGCAAAGAGGAAGCTGCGTTCAAAAGAAGTTGTCACATCCTCTATATTCTCCCTTCACTTTCTTAATGTGGGCATTGGACGTGCTGCGTTATGAATATATTTGTTTGGGAAATATCACAATTCTTTTGTTAATTTAAACAACTGCTGAAAACAGACATATCCTTCAATAGAGCCTAAGAATGCAAATATACAAGGGCAGGGGTAGAGTCTTAGGAGAAACAAGGAAAAACTTAGTAACAGAACACCATACCTCGGCTCAATATTAACCCAGTCAACTTTTGTTATTGTTGGTACAAATGATTTAACTAGAAAATATTTATAGCTTTTTAAAAAACATTACATATTGCACAGAATTGCCTAATAGCATCCATGTGTATGTTTAACTCGCATTGTTTAATTATACAATAAAAGATATATCCAATAAAAGCTATACACTTTGAAACATGTTGGGCACTATGGTTATGAAACTGACATAAAAAAACAAAGTGCTTACTGTGTGATCGACATGTTAATTAAAAATGCAATCCTTAAGTAACAATCATTTTTATTCTTTATGTGTTTACTTGTCCTATTTCCTACTCTGTTCTACTTAATTAAAAATGACATTTAATTTGAGGATAGTTTAGGAAAAAAAAGTGCTACAGTTTTTACTCCAACCTTTAAATATAAATATAAAATCCTACAGACATCTCCAGCAACATAACCCCCCTAATTTGAGACAGTTAATTTGAATAGTTGATGTTGCTTTCATTATACTTTGATAAACCTGTGAAAACAAAATGCTAAAGTAATTGCTGTTACTACTCCCTTTAAAAATGTAAAGCAGTTAAATTTTCCTAGACAACAAGCAAGGACAAGTTACAGAGAACTTGAATAAAAGTAGCAACGTGGTCATATTGAATGTCAATCTAAAAAAAGAGGTTATGTCTAATCTGGAGAATGCTCCCTCTCGCCTTTTTAAATTCCAAGAGTGGGCTGACACAAAACTTCATCACCAGGGATTTTTTTTTTTTTCTTTTTGAGCTTCACATCAGATTTAAACCCTCACATATAAAACCTTGGCTTTCCTGACAAGGCAGATCTTCTAAACTTGATGTGAGAAAATGTTACCTAACTCTAGTGTAGGAGTCTAATGTTGGTAAAAAGAATTCCACTCCACAGTTATGGGTAGCAAGGCAGCCTCTGGAAGACTTAATATTCATTCCATACCTTTTTGAGTGCATGCTCTTCATAAACAAGACTATTAGAAAAATAATGTATTTAGCAACTCAACATCCATAAGGAACTCAAATGCTGCCTAGAGAGGGGCCCGGTATTTCCTGAGCCTTAGCTTGCACAACAAAGATCAGCATTTGCAATGGTCCATTTCTGCATTAGTGAATATCTAGCTTTGCTGCTTGATCGAATAGTCCAGGGTTCTCCATGTAGAGCTCCTGACAACAACCCAGCAGCAGTTCTGTTTGATCTCTCCTGCTTCCTTAATTTGGGTTGTCAAGGTTCAGCAGTTGGAGGCTGTTTACTTTACTTTTCCAAAAAAAAAAAAAAAACTGATTTCTTTTTCTCTCTCTCATACAATGACTAATCCAAAGTCTAAGGGGGGAAAAGGCAGCCAGTGCTAAGATGCTAAACCTTTTTTACCCCATTTGCTGTGAGATTTTAGCTGACATCTTTTGAGTGGTAACTAGTTGAGTTTCTTTTTATATTTTTAATGCTCTTTAATTATGAGATGTTTCAAGTAGAAGTTAGGGAGAAAAAAAAAATTCCAAATCTCTGAAACTGTAAGCTCAGTTTTCTTTTTCTGGACTCAAAGAGATGGGTATTTCCACTTTGAAAATCAAAACTCCAGTGGAATTCTAAAAAAGGTTTGATACATTTCTCTCTAGAACTGAAAATAACAGCAATTCCTCTGTCTCAATTATGCAGGCTAACCCTGAGTAGAAAACACCTGAACTCTTACACTTCTCTTCAAATTCTACTTAAGACATCTCCCCCCAAAACTGATTATCACTATGGAAAAACGAAGGAAAGGAGATAGAAGGAAGAAATTTGCAGAGATTCTTCAATATATTTTCAGCAGTAGAAAAATCCCTTAAATATCCTTCAGGTTTTTTCAATTCTGCTATTGTGCAAGTCCTAAATCCTAAAGCCCTACGGACAACCAAAGGTAAAGGGTAGATGGTTTCAAGGCATAGACTCCTTTTAAAAGAACTACAGAATGCCCTTCCAGCATTCCCATTTAAAAAGCAGTAACAAAAAAGGAAATCTGAACTTACAAAATACCTGTGACTGGACAGGAGAGCAACACCAGCCCCTTAAAAGTGGGATGGAGAAGCTTAAATGCAACCAAATGAAATGTTTATATTAATTTCATTATTCTGGCCAAGCCTCAGCGATGAGAGCTGGGGGGGGGGGGAAGGTTTACTGGGGGCGGGGTGTTGGGAAGAGGAAGAAATAAGTTTCATTTCGGGTTTTCTGGTCGAGCAAAAGGAAAATGAATTAAAACCAATGCGTAGGATGAGCCCAGACTAAATCAATACACTTTGTAATCAGCCCGGCAAGGGTATTTGGACACAATGACTTGGAAATAATTAATAGTTATAAGAGGGGAGTGGGGTGAGAAGGGGGGGCGAGAGATGTCACCATATTTTATCGGAGCACTTTACACTCCACGCTCAACTTTGATCTCCAGATACTCGGATTTAGGAAAGGGAGAGAAGAAAAAAAAAAAGGGGGGGGGGGAGAAAGTCCAGTATTTCGAAGCACCTACCAGCTTGAGAGATGGGCACATTCCTGGCTCCGGGAGCCTCATACCTATGCTAGCGCCGCCCAGGCTTGCGCTTTTGGGCAGAGAGCCCCCGGGAGCTCTAGGGTATCCGTTACCCCCGCCCGCGTTCACGCCCCGGCACCCACAGCAACCTCGACTTACCCGCAGAGCCCGGGGAGGGAGTGGGAGCGCCGCCTTCACGCCCGCGGAGGAGGCGCCGGCAGCACCATGGTCCCCGGCACCGCTGCCGCTGCCCTTCGCTCGCTTGCTCGCAGAGCGCTCTCTTCTTCTTGCAAACTTTCGGGTTCTGCGGTCGACAAGAAACCAGGCGACCCTCAGCAAGTCTTCCCGGCGCAGGTTGGGGGGAACTGAGGGGGGTGGGATAAGTGATTAGGCTGGGGGGCCAGGACCGAGAGGGCGGCAGACTCGGAGGACCCGCGAGTGCGGGTGGACGGAAAGGAGGATATGGCTTAGGGAATCCCTGCAAGGATCCCGAGGCAGGGAAATCGGCCCGAGTCGAAGTCTCAGCACCTTCCCCAGGATCTTACAAAGTTGCAACAACAAAAAAGGAGGGGGGAGGAAGGGG